>CAUPSL010001154.1:12500-20000 GCA_963514005.1 Raja brachyura
TTCAGCCCCTGTCCCACTGCACGAGGTAATTCACGAGCTCCTCCCGAGTTCTCCCCTGATCCGAACTCGGAGAATGTCCGCAGCGGGCCCGTAGGAGTCCGTGGATGTCCCATAGCGTGATTTTTTTCATCACAAGTATTTTTTCACTCCATGGACATTTTTCACAGGGTTGAACAAAACGTCACGAGTTGACCGGATTGCCCGAGTGCCCACCGTCACTCGTACGGGCCGCTGCGGGGAATCCACGAGCCCCTACGGACCCGCTACGGACATTCTCCGAGTTCGGATCAGGGAAAACTCGGTAGAACTCTTGAATTACCTCGTACAGTGGGACAGGGGCTTCAATTGGCTTGGTATAAATGCAAATTGTCCTGTGTGTGTGTGTGTGTGCGTAGGATAGTGTTAGCGTGCGGGGAGGGTTCTGCAGGCGCCTGTTTCCATGCTGTACCTGTCTCTCTAGGCCAGATCGGGTGTATATGATACTGGGGCCGAATGGCCTACTCCTGCACCTATTGTCTACTGACAATTAAACTCCCTCCTGTCTGGCGAAGGTGCACAGGTTTACGAGATGTTCTGCGCTGTGAGATCAGACCCCGGGGATCAGCCCAGCTCAGGGGGATTTGGCCGTTGCCTTCAGTCCCAGGTGCACGAACGGAGAAAGGATTGTTTGGCCAAGCTGGCGGTGTAAGCTGCATCTTTAGATTGCATTGGCCCTTGATCCCGGAGATGTAACAGGGCGCCTGGAACAGAGAAAGCCATCAGCTCTGTCACTTCACCGCTGCTCCCGCGGAGATAATATTATTCTTGTTCCCAGGACAATCTGAAAAAGAAAATCCGCCTGGAATCCTCCGAGGGATTCCACCCCGTGTCGGGCGCTGCCGCCGCTGCCTCAGTGAAGGGGACGATAATCCCGGCTCGCCTGTGAATGAACTGAATTATTTCCCGGGCATCTTGGATCTCGCGACAAGTCCCAAGCACATAATCCCAGCTGGAAAACTCCGGGAGCCGGGGCTGAGAGTCTGTGTGGAGACACGGGTGAGGGCCTGTCCCACCTGCACGCAATTGCGGGCGTTTGGCGCGACCAACCGGAGGCGGATTTCACGCAAAGCTCGCGCTAAGTTCGCGCAAAGTACGCGCTAAGTTCGTGTGTGACATCATTTACGTCACGCTTACCAATCAGCTGGGCAGGAGGCGGGCTGACTGAATTTGGGCGGTGACATCATCACACAACGCTACGCCGGGTGGTGACATCATCACGCAACGCCACGTCGGGCGGTGACATCATCACGCAACGCCACGCCGGGCAGTGACATCATCACGCAACGCCATGCCGGGCAGTGACATCATCACGCAACGCCACGTCGGGCGGTGACATCATCACGCAACGCCACGCCGGGCAGTGACATCATCACGCAACGCCATGCCGGGCGGTGACGACATCACGCAGCGCCACGGGCGGTGACATCATCGCGCACGCCGCGCGCTAGGTGTACGCCGTCAAGACGCTGCGTATGACCGCAATGCGCCTGCGTGCCGACAGGCCGTTGGTGCGCGAAGATTTCGGCCACTGCAAGAATGCCGGAGCCCCGCACGATGTCGGGACCAGCCCCTTACGCACAACTCCGCGCTTCTAAGTGGGACCGGCCCCGCGCGGCCATATGGTGCCCGTACGCCTCAAGCGGCCACGAGGTCGCGTAATGTGCGAGCCAAGGTCGCATCAGTGGGACAGGCCCTGTAGTTTTTCCCACGGCCACACGAGAAGGAGGACGTGGCTTCATATAGACTTTAAACGTTACCATTTAGAGATACAGCGTGAACGGCAGGAGCACGGGGTTGAGACGGAACGATAGTCCAGCCAGGATTGAAACGCAGAATAGACTTGATGGGCCGAATGGCCAAATCCTGTTACAACAGTTTATGAACTTATTGTTGTATTTATGTAGAGTATGTGGACGGCTCGATTGTAATCATGTATTGTCTTCCCGCTGGCTGGTTAGCACGCAACAAAAAGCTTCTCACTGTACCTCGGTACACGTGACAATGAACTGAACTGAACAGAATTAGTGTGTGTAGTGTGTTGCTAGTGTACGGGGCGATCGCTGGTCGGCGCGGGGTCTTGGTGGGCCGGAGGGCCTGTTTCCGCGCTGTATCTGTACCGTCTCCGTCTGTACTTGGGCCGAAACCCGGTAGGAAATAGGCGACATTTCGGTACGAAACCCTACCAGGTTTTGTCATGAAACGTGGCCTATTTCCTTTGCTCCACAGATGCTGCTGCACCCGCTGAGTCTAAAGATGGATCCTGACCTGAAACATTGCCTGTCCTAGTTCCAGGCACCCACCACCCTCTGCGTAGAACAACTAGCCCCGCACATCCCCTTTAAACTTGCTCCCACTGCGTTTAAAACTATACTCACCGGGGAAAAAGGTTCTGACTGTCTACCCTATCTACGTGAAGTTAGAGAAGTCAATGTTCATCCCGCTGGGGTGTAAACTACCCCAAGCGAAATACGGGATGCTGCTCCTCTAATGTGCGCTGGGCCTCAGTCTGACCATGGAGGAGGCCCCAGGACAGAGAGGTCGGTGTGGGAATGGGAGGGGGAGCTGAAATGGTTCCCGGCTGCATTTGTCCAGCGAGAGTTCACGTGCCGGACATACTCAGAAACGCAGAAACGTAGCAAATAGGCGCAGGAGTAGAGGCCGTTCGGCCCTTCCAGCCAGCACCGCCATTCAATGTGATCATCGCTGATCATCCCCAACCAGTGTTAAAGAAGGAACTGCAGATGCTGGAGAATCGAGGGTTACACAAAAAGCTGGAGAAACTCAGCGGGTGCAGCAGCATCTAAGGAGCGAAGGAGATAGGCGACGTTTCGGGTCGAGACCGTTCTTCAGTCTGGGTCTGAAGCATGCAGTCTGAAGAAGGGTCTCGACCCGAAACGTCGCCTATCTCCTTCGCTCCTTGGATGCTGCTGCACCTGCTGAGTTTCTCCAGCCTTTTTGTGTAACCCCCAATCAGTACCCCGTTCCTGCCTTCTCCCCATATCCCTTGATCCCGTTAGCCCCAAGAGCTAAATCTAACTCTCTCTTGAAAATGAAGATAGACACAAAAAGCTGGATTATCTCAGCGGGCCAATAGACAATAGACAATAGGTACAGGAGTAGGCCATTCGGCCCTTCAAGCCATTCAATATGATCACGGCTGATCATCCAAACGCAGTACCCCGTTTCCTGATTTCTCCCCATATTTTATGATTCCGTTAACCCCAAGATAGCTAAATCTAACTCTCCCTTGAAAACATCCAGTGAATTAGACAATAGGTGCAGGAGTAGGCCATTCGGCCCTTCGAGCCAGCACCGCCATTCAATGTGATCATGGCTGATCATCCCCAATCAGTACCCCGTTCCTGCCTTCTCCCCATATCCCCTGACTCCGTAAGCCCCTACGAGCTAGATCTAACTGGTAGGGGCTAATCTCCTTAGATGCTGCTGCACCCGCTGAGTTTCTCCAGCCTTTTGTGTAACCCTAGATCTAACTCTCTCTGGAAATCATCCAGAGAACCTTATGTGGCAGAGAATTCCACAGATTCCCCACTCTCTGGCAGGATGGCTTTGCCGGCTCCTTTGTCTAATTGGATTATTACAGCTGTGGTAATGTTCTTGCTTCACCCAGGGGTTGGGAATTCCCTGCGGGAATGACTGACGGTTTTCCAGGAAACAATGTTTAATTTCACGTCGCTGCTGTGAGCAATTACTCGCAGACGAACCATTTAGGGATTAAATCAAAATTGGTGTGAATCGCTTGATTCCATTATCCATCAGCATTCTATTATCAATTATGAATGTGTAGGGAAAGGAGGGGGGGGGGGGTCGGGAAGGATGGATCCAAACGTAGGGGTAGAGACCCAGGTTGAATCCTAACTACGGGTGCTGTCTGTGCGGAGTTTGCACGTTCTCCCCTGTGACCTGCGTGGGTTTTCTCCGGGTGCTCCGGTTTCCCCCCACACTCTCTGAGAGCCAGATAGGGCTCTTGAAGATAGCGGAGTCAGGGGACAGACAATAGACAACAGACAATAGACAATAGGTGCAGGACCCGCAAATTACACCCGAGTGGGACAGGCCCTTAAGATGTATTAAACATAGACAATAGGTGCAGGAGTAGGCCATTCGGCCCTTCTATTCAATGTGATCACGGCCGATCATCCACAATCAGTACCCCGCTCCTGCTTTCTCCCCATATCCCTTGATCCCGTTAACCCTGCAAGCTAAATCTAGCTCTCTCTTGAAAGCGAAGATAGACACAAAAAGCTGGATTAACTCAGCGGGACAATAGACAATAGACAATAGGTGCAGGAGTAGGCCATTCGGCCCTTCGAGCCAGCACCGCCATTCAATGTGATCATGGCTGATCATCCCCAATCAGTACCCCGTTCCTGCCATCTCCCCATATCCCCTGACTCCGCTCTCTTTAAGAGCCCTATCTAGCTCTCTCTTGAAAGCATCCAGAGAACCGGCCTCCACCGCCCTCTGAGGCAGAGAATTTCACAGACTCACCACTCTCTGTGAGAAAAAGTGTTTCCTCGTCTCCGTTCTAAATGGCTTACCCCTTATTCTTAAACTGTGTGGCCCCTGGTTGTGGACTCCCCCAACATCGGGAACATGTTTCCTGCCTCTAGATATGGGGGAGAAGGCAGGAACGGGGTACTGATTGGGGATGAAGGGTTTGGGATTGGGGATAAGGGACAGAAGTTTAGGGGTAACATGAGGGGGAACTTCTTTACTCAGAGAGTGGTGGCTGTGTGGAATGATCTTCCAGCAGAAGTGGTGGAGGCAGGATCGATTTTAACATTTAAAAGTAAAGTGGATAGGTATATGGACGGGAAGGGAATGGAGGGGTATGGTCTGAGTGCAGGTAGATGGGACTAGGGGAAAATAAATGGTCGGCACGGACTGGAAGGGCCGAGAAGGCCTGTTTCCGTGCTGTAATTGTTATATGGTTATATGGTTATGATCAGCCATGATCACATTGAATGGCGGTGCTGGCTCGAAGGGCCGAATGGCCTCCTCCTGCACCTGTTGTCTGTTGTCAATTGAATCTGTGGAGGGAAGGAATAGGTGGCGTTTCGGGTGGAGTCCCTGGGTTAACGTGGGGATGAATTCTGGCCCATGTCCCACGTACGCCCGCGCGATCAGATGGTGCGTGATTCCTGAGCTGGAACACTTTTATCTTAAACATGTTGAAAGAGCCGCCGAGAGAGAAGGGGGGGGGTGGGGTGCGCCAGCGAGACCACTTCACCTCACTTGCGGTAAGCTCTTAAGACCATTTTTCGTATCAGCCACATTCTACGCGGTGCAAAGACAGATGGCGGGGCGTTCGATGAAATAACCCTCTTCAAACAAGAACCATCCTGGATTTCGACTTGGTCTGGAATATTCACCGCCACTCGCTGGGTCTATACTGACCACATCAATCCAGCCCACGACACTGCACTTATTGTCTGACAGTCTCGGGCTTATTCTCACATGCGCCGTCAATCCGGGAGGCCAAGTTCAAACAATCATTGGTCCTCACTCATTCAACTTCAAGGCCAGACCAAATGTTTAAGAAGGAACTGCAGATGCTGGAGAAATCGAAGGGTCTCGACCCGAAGCGTCACCTATTCCTTCGCTTCACAGACGCTGCCTCACCCGCTGAGTTTCTCCAGCATTTTTGTCCACCTTCGAAAATTCATGGGCCAAATGTTTTTCTTGGGTTCCAGGCATAGAGAGTGATACAGCATGGAAACAGGCCCTTCAGCCCAACCGGCCAACAATGTCCCAGCTACACTAGTCCCACCCGCCCCGCGTTTGGTCCATATCCCTCCAAACCTGTCCTATCCATGTACCTGTCCAACTGTTTCTTAAACGTTGGGATAGATAGTTTAGCTTAATTTGGAGACACAGCGCAGAAACAGGCCCTGAATTATATACGGACCAATCGGGTGAGTTAAATTTATAGAAATTGAGTAAATTCCCCTCAATATTGTGCCATCTTACTGAATGCCCTCCCCACCTATGTAGCAGAAGCCATTAAGACTAATAACAGACTGGATAGACAATAGTGGCAGTCAAATGGCTGGTGCTGTAAGATATCATTGGAAGGACATTAAGAAGCAAGATTGCCCGCCTGCAGTAAACTGAACCAAAAACTGAAAATGTGATCAGAAAAGTACCAAAATTCGACTCGGAATCATGGATGCCTAGAGTACCGGCAAACTATGGACTGGGAGAAGTTAGAGTTCCGGAATATCCAGACCGATGTTATAGAGAAGCATCTGCCCTAGAGCCAGTCCTCCAAAGACCAGGGTCGAGGACATGCCGGCCACAGACGGCTGTGGAGGCCACAAGTCAGTGGGTATTTTTAAGGCAGAGATAGATAGATTCTTGATTAGTGTGGGTGTCAGGGGTTATGGGGAGAAGGCAGGAGAGTGGGGCTGAGAGGCGGAGTAGACTCGATGGGCCGAATGGCCTACTTCTGCTACTATCACTGACGAAGTTATGAAACAAGCAACGCACAACATTGACGCCCACCCCTCCCCCCACCCTCCACCCCCACTCCAATTGGTCTAAAGAAGTGTTTAAGAAGGAACTGCGATTGCTGGAACGATCGAAGGTAGACAAAAATGCTGGAGAAACTCAGCGGGTGAGGCAGCGTCTATGGAGCGAAGGAACAGGTGACGTTTCGGGCCGAAACCCGGTTGGAAATAGGCGACGTTTCGGTACGAAACCCTACCAGGTTTTGTCATGAAACGTGGCCTATTTCCTTTGCTCCACAGATGCTGCTGCACCCGCTGAGTTTAAAGATGGATCCTGACCTGAAACATTGCCTGTCCTAGTTCCAGGCACCCACCACCCTCTGCGTAGAACAACTAGCCCCGCACATCCCCTTTAAACTTGCTCCCACTGCGTTTAAAACTATACTCGCCAGGGAAAAGGTTCTGACTGTCTACCCTATCTACGTGAAGTTAGAGAAGTCAATGTTCATCCCGCTGGGGTGTAAACTGCCCCAAGCGAAATACGGGATGCTGCTCCTCTAATGTGCGCTGGGCCTCACTCTGACCATGGAGGAGGCCCCAGGACAGAGAGGTCGGTGTGGGAATGGGAGGGGGAGCTGAAATGGTTCCCGGCTGCATTTGTCCAGCGAGAGTTCACGTGCCGGACATACTCAGAAGGCAGCAAATAGGTGGAAACGTAGCAAATAGGTGCAGGAGTAGAGGCCGTTCGGCCCTTCCAGCCAGCACCGCCATTCAATGTGATCATGGCTGATCATCCCCAATCAGTACCCCGTTCCTGCCTTCTCCCCATATCCCCTGATCCCTTGATTCTGTCTACCCTATCTCCGGCAAGGACACAGCCCGAGTTCTGGAGCGGCAACTATGGCTGGCAATCGCACGGACGCACGTTCCACGTGTTTTATTGTCATTATGTCCCAGATAGAACAATGGAAATCTTACTTGCAGCAGCACA
>CAUPSL010001155.1:5000-7500 GCA_963514005.1 Raja brachyura
ATGCTGGAAAAATCCAAGGTAGACAAAAATGCTGGAGAAACTCAGCGGGTGAGGCAGCATCTATGGAGCGAAGGAAATAGGTGACGTTTCGTGTCGAGACCCTTCTTCAGACTGACGTGGGGGGTGGGGGGAAGGGCCTGTTTCCGCGCTGGATCTTTAAACTAAACTAGTGTGTGAACGGGCGATCGCTGGTCGGGCTAGCACGGACTCGGTGGGCCGAAGGGCCTGTTTTAGCGCTGGATCTCGAAGGTTGGAAGTAAAGAGGTGATTTAACCATGTTTGATCTCTCTCTCTCTCTGTCTCTCTGTGTCTCTCTCTGTCTCTGTCTCTCTCTGTCTCTCTCTGTCTCTCTCTCTCTGTCTCTCTCTCTCTGTCTCTCTCTCTGTCTCTCTCTCTGTCTCTCTCTGTCTCTCTCTCTGTCTCTCTCTCTGTCTCTCTCCGTCTCTCTCTCTGTCTCTCGCTGTCTCTCTCTCTCTCTGTCTCTCTCTCTGTTTCTCTCTGTCTCTCTGTGTCTCTCTCTCTGTCTGTCTCTGTCTGTCTCTCTCTGTCTCTCTCTGTCTGTCTCACTGTCTCTCTCTCTGTCTCTCTCTGTCTCTCTCTATCTCTCTCTGTCTCTCTCTGTCTCTCTCTATCTCTCTCTGTCTCTCTGTCTCTCTCTGTCTCTCTATGTCTCTCTCTGTCTCTCTGTCTCTCTCTCTGTCTCTCTGTCTCTCTGTCTCTCTCTCCTCCAGAACCCAGACTTCTCCCCGAACACGGATAACGAAGACTCGACCATTCTGCCGGTCAGTAAATATCTCCTTTCAAATACAGACTATCCTCTAGATAATAACACCACCCCTCACCTCCCTGGACTAGTCCCACCTGCCCGCGTTTGGCCCATATCCCTCCAAACCTGTCCTATCCATGTACCTGTCCAAGTGTTTCTTAAACGTTGCCTCAACTACCTCCTCCGGCAGCTCGTTCCATACACCCACCACCCTCGAAAAGTGTGGAAAAGTTGCCCCTCAGATTCCTATTCAATCTTTCCCCCTTCACCTTGAACCCGTGTCCTCTGGTCCTCGATTCCCCTACTCTGGGCAAGAGACTCTGTGCGTCTGTCTACCCGATCTATTCCCGATCGCCCCCCCTCATCCTCCTGCGCTCCAGGGAATAGAGTCCCAGCCAGTGCCCCAACCTCTCCCTGTAGCTCAGGCCCCTCGAGTCCCGGCAACATCCTCGTAAATCTTCACCGAACCCTTTCCAGCTCAATGACATCTGTCCTGCCCCATCTACACTTGTCCCACCCCACAGACCAACATGCCCCATCTACACTTGTCCCACCCCGACCCACATGCCCCATTTACACCAGTCCCACCCCACAGACCAACATACCCCATCTACACTAGTCCCACCCCACAGACCAACATGCCCCATCTACACTAGTCCCACCCCGACCAACATGCCCCATTTACACCAGTCCCACCCCACAGACCAACATACCCCATCTACACTAGTCCCACCCCACAGACCAACATGCCCCATCTACACTAGTCCCACCCCGACCCACATGCCCCATTTACACCAGTCCCACCCCACAGACCAACATACCCCATCTACACTAGTCCCACCCCACAGACCAACATGCCCCATCTACACTAGTCCCACCCCGACCAACATGCCCCATTTACACCAGTCCCACCCCACAGACCAACATACCCCATCTACACTAGTCCCACCCCGACCAACATGCCCCATCTACACCAGTCCCACCCCACAGACCAACATGCCCCATCTACGCTAGTCCCACCCCACAGACCAACATGCCCCATCTACACTAGTCCCACCCCGACCAACATGCCCCATCTACACCAGTCCTACCCCGACCAACATGCCCCATCTACACTAGTCCCACCCCGACCAACATGCCCCATCTACACTAGTCCCACCCCGACCAACATGCCCCATCTACACTAGTCCCACCCCGACCAACATGCCCCGTCTACACTAGTCCCACCCCGACCAACATGCCCCATCTACACTAGTCCCACCCCGCCCAACATGCCCCATCTACACTAGTCCCACCCCGACCAACATGCCCCATCTACACTAGTCCCACCCCGACCAACACGCCCCATCTACACTAGTCCCACCGTGTTTGGCCCATATACCTCCAAACCCGTCCTATCCATGCACCTGTCCAAGTGTCTCTTGAACGTTGCCTCAACTACCTCTTCCTGCAGCTCGTTCCATACACCCACCGCCCTCGAAAAGTGTGGAAAAGTTGCCCGTCCACACAGTTCTGTCATGCACACACACTCACACACACACACACACACACACACACACACACACACACACACACACACACACACACACACACACACACACACACACACACACACACACACACACACACACACACACACACACAGTGACGCTGTCTCCGTTCCTTCTCATCACCAGACCCAGGAGAAAGCTGGATCGCTGAAGAAAACCAAGATTGCGGAAGGGGGCCGAAAAC
>CAUPSL010001155.1:12500-19839 GCA_963514005.1 Raja brachyura
CATTGACCATTGAACCATTGAGCATTGACCATTGAACCATTGACCATTGACCATTGAACCATTGACCATTGACCATTGAGCATTGACCATTGACCATTGAACCATTGACCATTGAGCATTGAACCATTGAACCAATGAACCATTGAACCAATGAACCATTGACCATAGACCATTGAACCAATGAACCATTGAACCATTGAACCATTGAACCATTGAACCATTGACCATTGACCATTGAGCATTGACCATTGACCATTGAACCATTGACCATGGACCATTGAGCATTGAGCATTGGCCATTGAACCATTGACCATTGAGCATTGAGAATTGACCATTGAACCATTGACCATTGAGCATTGAACCATTGAACCAATGAACCATTGAACCAATGAACCATTGACCATAGACCATTGAACCAATGAACCAATGAACCATTGAACCATTGACCATTGAACCAATGAACCGTTGATCATTGAACCAATGAACCATTGAACCATTGACCATTGAAACATTGAACCAATGACCATTGACCATTGACATTGAACCATTGACCATTGAACCATTGACCATTGAACCAATGACCATTGAACCATTGAACCAATGGTCATTGACCATTGACATTGAACCAATGACCATTGAACCAATGACCATTGACCATTGACATTGAACCATTGACCATTGAACCATTGAACCAATGACCATTGAACCATT
The DNA here is from genome assembly GCA_963514005.1 of Raja brachyura. Next base: position 13,212 of record CAUPSL010001155.1, read on the forward strand.
GACCATTGAACCATTGAACCATTGAACCAATGACCATTGACCATTGACATTGAACCATTGACCATTGAACCAATGAACCAATGACCATTGAACAATTGACCATTGAACCATTGACCATTGAACCATTGAACCAATGACCATTGACCATTGAACCAATGACCATTGAACCATTGACCATTGAACCATGGACTATTGACCATTGACATTGAACCATTGACCATTGAACCAATGACCATTGAACCAATGACCATTGACCATTGACATTGAACCATTGACCATTGACCATTGAACCATTGACCATTGACATTGAACCATTGACCATTGACATTGAACCATTGACCATTGACATTGAACCATTGACCATTGACATTGAACCATTGACCATTGAACCATTGACCATTGAACCAATGACCATTGAACCATTGACCATTAAACCATTGACCATTAAACCATTGACCATTGACCATTGAACCAATGACCATTGACCATTGAACCAATGACCATTGAACCATTGAACCATTGAACCATTGAACCATTGAACCATTGACCAATGAACCAATGAACCATTGACCATTGAACCAATGAACCATTGAACCATTGAACCATCGAACCAATGAACCATTGAACCAATGAACCATTGAACCATTGGACCATTGACCATTGACCATTGAACCATTGAACCATTGACCAATGAACCATTGATCCATTGACCATTGAACCATTGACCATTGAACCATTGACCATTGAACCATTGAACCATTGACCATTGAACCATTGACCATTGAACCAATGACCATTGAACCATTGACCATTGAACCATTGACCATTGAACCAATGAACCATTGACCATTGACCATTGAACCATTGACCATTGACCATTGAACCAATGACCATTGAACCATTGAACCATTGACCATTGAACCATTGACCATTGAACCATTGAACCATTGAACCAATGAACCATTGACCATTGAACCATTGAACCATTGACCATTGAACCATTGAACCAATGAACCAATGAACCATTGAACCATTGACCATTGAACCAATGAACCATTGAACCATTGACCATTGAACCATTGAACCAATGAACCATTGACCATTGAACCATTGAACCATTGAACCAATGAACCATTGAACCATTGAACCATTGACCATTGAACCATTGAACCATTGACCATTGAACCATTGACCATTGAACCATTGAACCAATGAACCATTGAACCATTGACCATTGACCATTGAACCAATGACCATTGACCATTGAACCATTGAACCATTGACCATTGAACCATTGAACCATTGACCATTGAACCATTGACCATTGACCATTGAACCAATGACCATTGACCATTGACCATTGAACCATTGACCATTGAACCATTGACCATTGAACCATTGAACCATTGACCATTGACCATTGAACCATTGAACCATTGACCATTGAACCATTGAACCATTGAACCATTGACCATTGAACCATTGACCATTGACCATTGAACCATTGAACCATTGAACCATTGAACCATTGACCATTGAACCATTGAACCATTGAACCATTGAACCATTGAACCATTGACCATTGACCATTGAACCAATGACCATTGAACCATTGAACCAATGAACCATTGAACCATTGACCATTGACCATTGAACCATTGACCATTGACCATTGAACCATTGAACCATTGAACCATTGACCATTGACCATTGAACCATTGAACCATTGAACCATTGAACCATTGAACCATTGACCATTGAACCATTGAACCATTGAACCATTGAACCATTGACCATTGAACCATTGAACCATTGACCATTGACATTGAACCATTGACCATTGACATTGAACCATTGACCATTGACATTGAACCATTGACCATTGAACCATTGACCATTGAACCAATGACCATTGAACCATTGACCATTAAACCATTGACCATTAAACCATTGACCATTGACCATTGAACCAATGACCATTGACCATTGAACCAATGACCATTGAACCATTGAACCATTGAACCATTGAACCATTGAACCATTGACCAATGAACCAATGAACCATTGACCATTGAACCATTGACCATTGAACCATTGAACCATCGAACCAATGAACCATTGAACCATTGACCATTGAACCAATGAACCATTGAACCAATGAACCATTGAACCATTGGACCATTGACCATTGACCATTGAACCATTGAACCATTGACCAATGAACCATTGATCCATTGACCATTGAACCATTGACCATTGAACCATTGACCATTGAACCATTGAACCATTGACCATTGAACCATTGACCATTGAACCAATGACCATTGAACCATTGACCATTGAACCATTGACCATTGAACCAATGAACCATTGACCATTGACCATTGAACCATTGACCATTGACCATTGAACCAATGACCATTGAACCATTGAACCATTGACCATTGAACCATTGACCATTGAACCATTGAACCATTGAACCAATGAACCATTGACCATTGAACCATTGAACCATTGACCATTGAACCATTGAACCAATGAACCAATGAACCAATGAACCATTGAACCATTGAACCATTGAACCAATGAACCAATGAACCATTGAACCATTGACCATTGAACCAATGAACCATTGAACCATTGACCATTGAACCATTGAACCAATGAACCAATGAACCATTGAACCATTGGACCATTGACCATTGACCATTGAACCACTGAACCATTGAACCATTGGACCATTGACCATTGACCATTGAACCACTGAACCATTGAACCATTGAACCATTGACCAATGAACCAATGAACCATTGACCATTGAACCAATGAACCATTGAACCATTGACCATTGAACCAATGAACCATTGAACCATTGAACCATCGAACCAATGAACCATTGAACCAATGAACCATTGAACCATTGGACCATTGACCATTGACCATTGAACCATTGAACCATTGACCAATGAACCATTGATCCATTGACCATTGAACCATTGACCATTGAACCATTGACCATTGAACCATTGAACCATTGACCATTGAACCATTGACCATTGAACCAATGACCATTGAACCATTGACCATTGAACCATTGACCATTGAACCAATGAACCATTGACCATTGACCATTGAACCATTGACCATTGACCATTGAACCAATGACCATTGAACCATTGAACCATTGACCATTGAACCATTGACCATTGAACCATTGAACCATTGAACCAATGAACCATTGACCATTGAACCATTGAACCATTGACCATTGAACCATTGAACCAATGAACCAATGAACCATTGAACCATTGACCATTGAACCAATGAACCATTGAACCATTGACCATTGAACCATTGAACCAATGAACCATTGACCATTGAACCATTGAACCAATGAACCAATGAACCATTGAACCATTGGACCATTGACCATTGAACCATTGAACCATTGAACCAATGAACCATTGAACCATTGAACCATTGACCATTGAACCATTGAACCATTGACCATTGACCATTGAACCATTGAACCATTGAACCATTGACCATTGAACCATTGAACCAATGACCATTGAACCATTGAACCATTGACCATTGAACCATTGAACCATTGACCATTGACCATTGAACCAATGACCATTGAACCATTGAACCATTGAACCAATGAACCATTGAACCATTGACCATTGACCATTGAACCAATGACCATTGAACCATTGAACCATTGACCATTGAACCATTGAACCAATGACCATTGAACCATTGAACCATTGAACCAATGAACCATTGAACCATTGACCATTGACCATTGAACCAATGACCATTGAACCATTGAACCATTGACCATTGAACCATTGAACCATTGAACCATTGAACCATTGACCATTGACCATTGAACCATTGAACCATTGAACCATTGAACCATTGACCATTGAACCATTGAACCAATGAACCATTGAACCATTGACCATTGAACCATTGAACCATTGACCATTGAACCATTGAACCATTGAACCATTGACCATTGAACCATTGAACCATTGACCATTGACCATTGAACCAATGACCATTGACCATTGAACCATTGAACCATTGAACCATTGACCATTGAACCATTGAACCATTGAACCATTGACCATTGAACCATTGAACCATTGACCATTGACCATTGAACCATTGACCATTGAACCAATGACCATTGAACCATTGAACCATTGAACCATTGACCATTGAACCATTGACCATTGAACCATTGAACCATTGGACCATTGACCATTGAACCATTGAACCATTGAACCATTGACCATTGAACCATTGAACCATTGAACCATTGACCATTGAACCATTGACCATTGAACCATTGAACCATTGAACCATTGACCATTGAACCATTGAACCATTGAACCATTGACCATTGAACCATTGAACCATTGACCATTGAACCATTGAACCATTGACCATTGAACCATTGAACCATTGACCATTGACCATTGAACCATTGAACCATTGACCATTGAACCATTGAACCATTGACCATTGAACCATTGACCATTGAACCATTGAACCATTGACCATTGAACCATTGAACCATTGAACCATTGACCATTGAACCATTGACCATTGGCTCTTTACTCTTCAATCTTCACTCTCGGATCTTCACGCTTCTCTCCTGACCGCCGACTTTACGACCCTCGACTTTCGTTTCAACCAATCTCCAATCTTGACTCTTGGCTCCCGGCTCCTCTTGGTCCCCCCCCCCCCCCCCCACTCCCCCACCCCCCCGGCTCCAACCTCGGATCTTCAATAGCAATTGTCCACTCTCGGACCCTGGGCTGCGTCCACCTACAAACGGGGTCCCCCACGGCTCAAGGATGTAACTAGTAGAGTGGATAGGGGAGAACCAGTGGATGTGTTATATCTGGACTTCCAGAAGGCTTTCGACAAGGTCCCGCATAAGAGATTAGTGTACAAACTTAAAGCACACGGTATTGGGGGTTCAGCATTGATGTGGATAGAGAACTGGCTGGCAGACAGGAAGCAAAGGGTAGGAGTAAACGGGTCCTTTTCACAATGGCAGGCAGTGACTAGTGGGGTACCGCAAGGCTCAGTGCTGGGACCCCAGCTATTTACAATACACATTAATGATCTGGATGAGGGAATTGAAGGCAACATCTCCAAGTTTGTGGATGGCACGAAGCTGGGGGGGCAGTGTTAGCTGTGAGGAGGATGCAAGGTGACTTGGATAGGCTGGGTGAGTGGGCAAATGCATGGCAGATGCAGTATAATGTGGATAAATGTGAGGTTATCCACTTTGGTGGCAAAAACAGGAAAGCAGACTATTATCTAAATGGTGGCCGATTAGGAATAGGGGAGATGCAGCGAGACCTGGGTGTCATGGTACACCAGTCATTGAAAGTAGGCATGCAGGTGCAGCAGGCAGTGAAGAAAGCGAATGGTATGTCTTAGCATTCATAGCAAAATGATTTGAATATAGGAGCAGGGAGGTTCTACTGCAGTTGTACAGGGTCTTGGTGAGGCCACACCTGGAGTATTGCGTACAGTTTTGGCCTGTTGGCCTTCATAACAAGAGGAGTTGAGTATGGGAGCAAAGAGGTCCTTCTGCAATTGTACAGGACCCTGGTGAGACCACATCTGGAGTATTGAGTGCAGTTTTGGTCTCCTAATCTGAGGAAAGACATTCTTGCCATAGAGGGAGTACAGAGAAGGTTCACCAGACTGATTCCTGGGATGGCAGGACTTCCATATGAAGAAAGACTGGATATCTGCAACCGCAAGAGATGCTACACTTGTCCCTTCACCTCCCCCATCCATTCCTTTCAGGGACCCAAGCAGTCATTCCAAGTCCGACAGAGGTTCACCTGCACCTCCTCCAACCTCGTCTACTGCATCCGTTGCTCCAGATGCCAGCTAATCTACATCGGTGAGACCAAGCGGAGGCTAGGCGATCGTTTCGCCGAACACCTCCGCTCGGTCCGCAATAACCAACCCGACCTCCCGGTGGCTCAGCACTTCAACTCCCCCTCCCACTCCGTATCCGACCTCTCTGTCCTGGGCCTCCTCCATGGCCAGAAGTGAACAACACCGCAAGTTTGAGGAACAACATCTCATATTCCGCTTGGGGAGTCTGCATCCTCTGGGCTTAAACATTGAATTTTCTCAATTCTGTTAACCCAGACTGCTCCCTTCCCCCCCCCCCCCCCCCCCCCACCTCTCCCTCAGCCCTCGGGCCCTGACATTCCTTCTCCATCTCCCCCCCCCCCCCCAAGTCGCACTAGCTTCTCATTTTCACACCAGAAACAGCTTACAATGGCTTGCTTCCCTTATCACAATACTTTTTTGCATATCTTTCACTCATTGTTCTTGCTTTATCTCTCCATATCACTGTTTATATCTCTCGTTTCCCTGATCCCTGACCAGTCTGAAGAAGGGTCTCGACCCGAAACGTCGCCTATCTCCTTCGCTCCTTAGATGCTGCTGCACCCGCTGAGTTTCTCCAGCTTTTTGTGTACCCTCGATTCTCCAGCATCTGCAGTTCATTCTTTAACACAAAGACTGGATAGACTCGGCTTGTACTCGCTGGAATTTAGAAGATTGAGGGGGGATCTTA
>CAUPSL010001156.1:0-73751 GCA_963514005.1 Raja brachyura
GGCACTTGTGGCTAAAGGGATCAGGGGGTATGGAGAGAAGGCAGGTACGGGATACTGAGTTGGATGATCAGCCATGATCACATTGAATGGCGGTGCAGGCTCGAAGGGCCGAATGGCCTACTCCTGCACCTATTTTCTATGTTTCTATAAGCTTTTCCCATTGAGGGTAGGGAAGATTCAAACAAGAGGGCATGACATGAGAATTAAGGGACAGAAGTTTAGGGGTAACATGAGGGGGAACTTCTTTATTCAGAGAGTGGTAGCTGTGTGGAATGATCTTCCTGCAGAAGTGGTGGAGGCAGGATCGATTGTAACATTTAAAAGTAAAGTGGATAGGTATATGGACGGGAAGGGAATGGAGGGGTATGGTCTGAGTGCAGGTAGATGGGACTAGGGGAAAATAAATGGTCGGCACGGACTGGAAGGGCCGAGAAGGCCTGTTTCCGTGCTGTAATTGTTATATGGTTATATGGGATACAAAGCCAAGTATGCAACAGACACTTGACTCCCCTCTCCTCTCTCTCTCCCCTCTCTCAGTCCCTTCTGTTAAAGTTTGCTTCTTATAAACAGACAACAACACACAATGGGTTTGGTAAACCAACTCAAGCTTTACTGATCACCAGCCGGCGAGAGTGTCAGGGGATACAAAGTCAAGTATGCAACAGACACTTCACTTCTCTCTCCCCCCTCTCACTGTTAAAGTTCGTTTCTTAAAAACAGATAACACACAATGAGTTCGGTAAACCGACTCAAGCTTCACTGATCACCAGCCGGCGAGAGTGTCAGGGGATACAAAGTCAAGTATGCAACAGACACTTCACTTCTCTCTCCCCCCTCTCACTGTTAAAGTTCGCTTCTTAAAAACAGACAACAACACACAATGGGTTTGGTAAACCAACTCAAGCTTTACTGATCACCAGCCAGCGAGAGTGTCAGGGATACAAAGTCAAGTATGCAACAGACACTTGACTCCCCTCTCCCCTTCTCTCTCCCCCCTCCCACTGTTAAAGTTCGCTTCTTATAAACAGACAACAACACACAATGGGTTTGGTAAACCAACTCAAGCTTTACTGATCACCAGCCGGCGAGAGTGTCGGGGGATACAAAGTCAAGTATGCAACAGACACTTGACTCCCCTCTCCCCTTCTCTCTCCCCCCTCCCACTGTTAAAGTTCGCTTCTTATAAACAGACAACAACACACAATGGGTTTGGTAAACCAACTCAAGCTTTACTGATCACCAGCCGGCGAGAGTGTCGGGGGATACAAAGTCAAGTATGCAACAGACATTTGACTCCTCTCTCCTCTCCTCTCCCCTCCCCTCTCCTCTCTCTTCCCCCTCTCACTGTTGAAGTTCGCCCCTTAAAAACAGACAACAACACACAATGGGTTTGGTAAACCAACTCAAGCTTCGCTGATCACCAGCCGGCGAGAGTGTCAGGGGATACAAAGTCAAGTATGCAACAGCCACTTGACTCCTCTCTCTCTTTCTCTCTGCCCCTCACAGGAGGAAGAGGCTCTCCTCTCAGAGATGGACGTGACGGGCCAGGCCTTCGAGGACATGCAGGAGCAGAACATCCGGCTGATGCAGCAGCTGCGTGAGAAGGATGACGCCAACTTCAAGCTGATGTCCGAGCGGATCAAGTCGAACCAGATCCACAAGTTGCTGAAGGAGGAGAAAGACGAGCTGGCTGACCAAGTTCTCACGCTGAAAACACAGGTACTGCAAAAAGTTGCCACTCACACAGCGAATCTTTACTACTACTTTATTAATTCAACACACACATCACTGCCCTAGCTGTACGTGGTTTGTCACGGATGCTAGAGAGAGAGCTAAGGGTGGGAAGGTCACAGTTATACTGAATGAAAAGGGGAGTGCTTATAAATGGTTACATCACTATATTTAAAGGTGTACACACATTTCATCTATAACCATGTAACAATTATAAGAAGCAAACTTTAACAGAAGGGAGTGAGAGAGAGGAGGGGGGAGTCAAGTGTGTGTTGCATACTTGACTTTGTATCCCATATAACCATATAACAAGTACAGCACGGAAACAGGCCTTCTCGGCCCTTCCATAGAAACATAGAAAAATAGGTGCAGGAGTAGCCCATTCGGCCCTTCGAGCCTGCACCGCCATTCAATATGATCATGGCTGATCATCCAACTCAGTATCCCGTACCTGCCTTCTCTCCATACCCCCTGATCCCTTTAGCCACAAGTGCCACATCTAACGCCCTCTGAAATATAGCCAGTGAACTGTCCTCAACTACCTTCTGTGGCAGAGAATTGCAGAGACTCACCACTCTCTGTGTAAAGAATGTTTTCCTCATCTCGGTCCTAAAGGAATTACCCCTTATCCTTAGACTGCGACCCCTTGTTCTGGACTCCCCCAACATCGGGAACAATCTTCCAGCATCTAGCTTGTCCAACCCCTTAAGAATTTTGTAAGTTTCTATAAGATCCCCCCTCAATCTTCTAAATTCCAGCGAGTACAAGCCGAGTCTATCCAATCTTTCCTCATATGGAAGTCCTGACATCCCAGGAATCAGTCTGGTGAATCTTCTCTGTACCCCCTCTATGGCAAGTCCGTGCCAACCATTTATTTTCCCCTAGTCCCATCTACCTGCACTCAGACCATATCCTTCCATTCCCTTCCCGTCCATATACCCATCCACTTTACTTTTAAATGTTAAAATTGATCCTGCCTCCACCACTTCTGCAGGAAGATCATTCCACACAGCCACCACTCCCTGAGTAAAGAAGTTCCCCCTCATGTTACTCCTAAACTTCTGTCCCTTAATTCTCATGTCATGCCCTCTTGTTTGAATCTTTCCTACCCTCAATGGGAAAAGCTTATCCACGTCAACTCTGTCTATCCCTTTCATCACTTTAAAGACCTCAATCAAGTCCCCCCTTAACCTTCTGCTCTCCAAAGAATAAAGACCTAACTTGTTCAACCATATAACCATGTAACCATATAACCATATAACAATTACAGCACGGAAACAGGCCATCTCGGCCCTTCAAGTCCGTGCCGAACAACTTTTTTCCCTTAGTCCCACCTGCCTGCACTCATACCATAACCCTCCATACCCTTCTCATCCATATGCCTATCCAATTTGTTTTTAAATGATACCAACGAACCTGCCGCCACCACTTCCACTGGAAGCTCATTCCACACCGCTACCACTCTCTGAGTAAAGAAGTTCCCCCTCATGTTACCCCTAAACTTATGTCCCTTAATTCTAAAGTCATGTCCTCTTGTTTGAATCTTCCCTATTCTCAAAGGGAAAAGCTTGTCCACATCAACTCTGTCTATCCCTCTTATCATTTTAAAGACCTCTATCAAGTCCCCCCTTAACCTTCTGCGCTCCAGAAAATAAAGACCTAACTTGTTCAACCTATCTCTGTAACTTAGTTGCTGGAACCCAGGCAACATTCTAGTAAATCTCCTCTGTACTCTCTCTATTTTGTTGACATCCTTCCTATAATTAGGCGACCAAAATTGTACACCATACTCCAGAATTGGTCTTACCAATGCCTTGTACAATTTTAACATTACTTCCCTACTCCTATATTCAATGCTCTGATTTATAAAGGCCAGCACACCAAAAGCTTCCTTTACCACCCTATCTACATGCGATTCCACCTTCAGGGAACTATGCACAGTTATTCCTAAATCTCTCTGTTCCACAGCATTCCTCAATTCCCTACCATTTACCATGTACGTCCTATTTTGATTTGTCCTGCCAAGATGTAGCATCTCACACTTAGAAACATAGAAACATAGAAAATAGGTGCAGCAGTAGGCCATTCGGCCCTTCGAGCCTGCACCGCCATTCAATGTGATCATGGCTGATCATCCAACTCAGTATCCCGTACCTGCCTTCTCTCCATACCCCCTGATCCCTTTAGCCACAAGTGCCACATCTAACGCCCTCTTAAATATAGCCAATGAACTGGCCTCAACTACCTTCTGTGGCAGAGAATTCCAGAGACTCACCACTCTCTGTGTAAAGAATGTTTTCCTCATTTCGGTCCTAAAGGAATTCCCCCTTATCCTTAGACTGTGACCCCTTGTTCTGGACTCCCCCAACATCGGGAACAATCTTCCAGCATCTAGCTTGTCCAACCCCTTAAGAATTTTGTAGGTAGGCACTTATCAGCATTAAACTCCATCTGCCAAACTCCACTCTTATAATTGGCCCAAATCTCTCTGTAGACTTTGAAAATCTACTTCATCATCCACAGCACCCCCTATCTTAGTATCATCTGCATACTTACTTATCCAATTTTCCACCCCATCATCTAGATCATTGATGTACATGACAAACAACAGTGGATCCCTGAGGCACCCCACTGGTCACCGGCTTCCAACCTGACAAACAGCCATCCACCATTACTCTCTGGCATCTCCCATTCAGCCACTGTTGAATCCATCTTGCTACTCCGCCATTAACACCCAAAGATTGAACCTTCTTAACAAACCTTCCATGGGGAACCTTGTCAAAGGCCTTACTGAAATCCATATAGACAACATCCACTGCTTTACCCTCATCAATTTCCCTAGTAACCTCTTCAAAACATTCAAGAAGGTTTGTCAAACATGACCTTCCAGGCACAAATCCATGTTGAGGTCCTGTTTCCGCACTGTATCTCTAAATTAAACTAGTGTACGGGGGGCGATCGCTGGTCGGCGCGGACTAGGTGGGGAAGGGCCTGTTTCCGCGCTGTATCTCTGAAGTAAAAAGGGAATAGTTGAAGCTGGGAGAGTAGGGCTAGAGTTTGGGGCCTGGTCCAAGATGGCCGACTTTTGCCTCCTGTTTCCGCCCTGTATCTCTGAAGTAAAAATGGAATAGTTGAAGCTGGGAGAGGAGGGCGAGAGTTTGGGGCCTGGTCCAAGATGGCCGACTTTTGCCTCCTGTTTCCGCGCTGTATCTCTGAAGTAAAACGGGAAAAGTTGAAGCAGGGAGAGGAGGGCGAGAGTTTGGGGCCTGGTCCAAGATGGCCGACTTTTGCCTCCTGTTTCCGCGCTGTATCTCTGAAGTAAAAAGGGAAAAGTTGAAGCAGGGAGAGGAGGGCGAGAGTTTGGGGCCTGTTTCAAGATGGCCGACTTTTGCCTCCTGTTTCCGCGCTGTGTCTCTGAACTAAACTAGTGTACGGGGCGATCGCGATCAAACATGACCTTCCAGGCACAAATCCATGTTGACTGTTCTTGATCAGACCCTGTTTATCCAGATGCTTATATATTATCTCTAAGTATCCTTTCCATTAATTTGCCCACCACTGACGTCAAACTAACTAGGTCTATAAACAGATCTACATCCTTCCTCTACAAGAAAAAACAATAAGTTGTGACAGGGCGACCACGTCTCATACGCTAAGGGAAAATAGAAAGCAGTTGAACAGGAAGCAAAGATCACACAAAATCTCCATAGAAGGTCGGGCGGCTTCACAAGGCGGCCAGACCGGGTCCGCACCTCGCCACTTCCCCCCTCAACGGGAACGGAAGGAGCCAGCCCCCGGACGGGGAGGACGGGCAGGATAGAGAGGACGGGGAGGGCGGGGAAACGGTTAGCGCAACGGGAGAATGCACAGGAGAGGGCGGATGAGGCTGTGGCGAAGACGAGGAGGAATGAGCTGGCACGGGTCGAGGCGGCATAGAAGCATCGGGCGGGGGTGGGGGGCATACGGGTACACACATTTCATCTACAGGAACCTCCCCTCTCCACTCCACCCCTCCCCCCTCCTCCCATCCCATCCCCTCTTCTCCCCTCTCCTCCCTCGTCTCTAGTTCCCTCTCCTCCCATGAGAGTGTGAGAGGGAGAGAGTGTCAGAGTGTAATAGTGTATGTCCTCTCCTCTCATCTCTTCTCCCCTCTCCTCCCATCTCCTCTCCTTCCATCCCCTCCCCATCAAATACAACGAGATCCACAAGCCTATCGCAACGTTTAAGAGACACTTGGACAGGTACATGGATAGGACAAGTTTGGTGGGATATGGGCCAAACGTGGGCAGGTGATCTAGTGTAGATGGGGCGTGTTGGTCGGGGTGGGACTAGTGTAGATGGGGCATGTTGGTCGGGGTGGGACTAGTGTAGATGGGGCATGTTGGTCGGGGTGGGACTAGTGTAGATGGGGCATGTTGGTCGGGGTGGGACTAGTGTAGATGGGGCATGTTGGTCGGGGTGGGACTAGTGTAGATGGGGCATGTTGGTCGGGGTGGGACTAGTGTAGATGGGGCATGTTGGTCGGGGTGGGACTAGTGTAGATGGGGCACGTTGGTCGGTGTGGGACTAGTGTAGATGGGGCATGTTGGTCGGGGTGGGACTAGTGTAGATGGGGCATGTTGGTCGGGGTGGGACTAGTGTAGATGGGGCATGTTGCTTGGGTTGGGACTAGTGTAGATGGGGCATGTTGGTCGGGGTGGGACTAGTGTAAATGGGGCATGTTGGTCGGGGTGGGACTAGTGTAGATGGGGCATGTTGGTCAGGTCGGGCATGTTGGGCCGAAGGAAGGGCCTGTTTCCACGCTGCATCAGATCATGAGGGGAATAGTTTAGCGTGTTAAATTTGGGGTGAGATAGAAACATAGACTATAGGTGCAGGTGGAGGCCATTCGGCCCTTCGAGCCAGCTCCACCATTCACCGGGATCATGGCTGATCATCCCCAATCAGTACCCCGTTCCTGCCTTCTCCCCATATCCCCTGACTCCGTTATCTTTAAGAGCCGTATCTAACTCTCTCTTGAAAGCATCCAGAGAATTGGCCTCCACTGCCCTCTGAGGCAGAGAATCCCACAGACTCACAACTCTCTGTGAGAAAAAGTGTTTCCTCGTCTTCGTTCTAAATGACCGACCCCTTATTCTTAAACTGTTTGTGTGGCCCCTGGTTCTGGACTCCCCCAACATCGGGAACATGTTTCCTGCCTCTAGCGTGTCCAAACCCTTAATAATCTGGTAAAAAGGCTGGAGAAACTCAGCGGATGAGGCAGCATCTATGGAGCGAAGGAAATAGGCAACGTTTCAGACATAATCTTGTATGTTTCAATGAGATCCCCTCTCATCCTTCTAAACTCCAGAGTGTACAAGCCCAGCCGCTCCATTCTCTCGGCATATGACAGTCCTGCCATCCCAGGAATTAACCTGGTGAACCTACGCTGGGCTCCCTCAATAGCAAGAATGTCCTTCCTCAAATTAGGGGACCAAAACTGCACACAATACTCCAGGTGTGGTCTCACCAGGGCCCTTTACAACTGCAGAAGGACCTCTTTGCTCCTATACTCAACTCCTCTTGTTATGAAAGCCAACAGGCCAAAACTGCACGCAATACTCCAGGTGTGGTCTCACCAGGGCCCTGTATAACTGCAGAAGGACCTCTTTGCTCCTAGACTCAACTCCTCTTGTTATGAAGGCCAACAGGCCAAAACTGCACACAATACTCCAGGTGTGGTCTCACCAGGGCCCTGTACAACTGCAGAAGGTCTCTCTCTCTCTCTCTCTCTCCCTCTGTCTCGCTCCCTGCTATAAATGGCCGCCCCTCTCTCTTGCAGGTTGATGCTCAGTTGTTAGTGGTGCAGAAGCTGGAGGAGAAGGAGAGGGTTCTCCAGAGCAACTTGGCGGTCGTGGAAAAGGAACTCACTCTTCGTAGCCAGGCCCTGGAACTCAACAAACGCAAGGTACGATACACTCCCCCCTCCATTCCCCCCTCTCCTCCCCTCTCCTCCCCTCTCCTCTCCCCCCCCTCTCCCCCCCTCTCCCCCCCCCTCGTCCTAGACTCTCCCACGAATGGAAATACGCTCCCCATACCCAGGCTTTTCATTTATTTGTTCTATATCTCGGTATTGTGAACAGTTTTCCCCCCGACTTCACGCTCCTCAACTCCCCTCCCCTCCTCTCCCCTCCTCCACTCTCCTCCACTCTCCTCCCCTCTCCCCTCTCCTCTCCTCCCCTCTCCCCCCCTCCCCTCTCCTCTCCTCCCGTCTCCCCCCTTCCCTCTCCTCCCCTCTCCTCCCCTCTCTCGTCTAGTCCTAGACTCTCCCACTAATGGAAACATCCTCCCCACATCCAGGCCTTTCATTTATTTGTTCTATATCTTGGTATTGTGAACAGTTTTGGCCCCCGACGCTCCTCAACTCCCCTCCCCGACGCTCCTCAACTCCTCTCCCCTCCCCTCCCCTCCTCTCCCCTCCTCTCCCCTCCACTCCCCTCCACTCTCCTCCACTCTCCTCCACTCTCCTCACCTTTCCTCCCCTCCCCTCCCCTCCCCTCCCCTCCCCTAGTCCTAGACTCTCCCACTAATGGAAACATCCTCCCCATACCCAGGCTTTTCATTTATTTGTTCTATATCTCGGTATTGTGAACAGTTTTCCCCCCGACTTCACGCTCCTCAACTCCCCTCCCCTCCCCTCCCCTCTCCTCCCCTCTCCTCCCCTCTCCTCCCCTCCTCCTCTCCCCTCCTCTCCCCTCCTCTCCTCCCCTCTCCTCCCCTCTCCTCCCCTCTCCTCCCCTCTCCTCCCCTCCTCCTCTCCCCTCCTCTCCTCCCCTCCCCTCCTCTCCTCCCCTCCCCTCCTCTCCTTTCCCCTCCTCCCCTCTCCTCTCCTATCCTCCCCTCTCCTCCCTCTCCCCTCCCCTCCCTGTCCTCCCCTCCCCTCCCCTCTCCTCCCCTCTCCTCCCCTCTCCTCCCCTCTCCTCCCCTCCCCTGTCCTGTCCTCTCCTGTCCTCTCCTACCCTCCCCTGTTCTGTCCTCTCCTACCCTCCCCTCTCCTCTCCTCACCTCCCCATCCTCTCCTCCCCTCTCTCGTCTAGTCCTAGAATCTCCCACTAATGGAAACATCCTCCCCATATCCAGGCCTTTCATTTATTTGTTCTATATCTCGGTATTGTGAACAATTTTGGCCGCCGACTTCATGCTCCTCAACTCCCCTCCCCTCCCCACCCTTCTCTCCTCTCCTCTCCTCTCCTCTCCTCTCCTCTCCTCTCCTCTCCTCTCCTCTCCTCTCCTCTCCTCTCCTCCCCTCTCCTCTCCTCTCCTCCCCTCCCCACCCTTCTCCTCTCCTCTCCTCCCCTCTCCTCCCCTCTCCCCCTCCCCCCACTCCCCTCATCTCCCCTCCTCTCCTCTCCTCTCCCCTCCTCCCCTCCTCCCCTCTCCTCTCCTATCCTCCCCTCTCCCCTCCTCTCCACTCCTCTCCCCTCCTCTCCTCCTCTCCCCTCCTCCCCTCTCCTCCCCTCCCCTCTCCTCCCCGCTCCTCCCCTCCCCTCTCCTCCCCTCCCCTCTCCTCCCCTCCCTTCTCCTCCCCTCCCCTCTCCTCCCTTCCCCTCTCCTCCCCTCTCCTCTCCTCTCCTCTCCCCTCCCGCCTCCTCCCCTCTCCTACCCGCTCCTCCCCTCCTCTCCTCTGACTCTCTCTTACTCTCTCTGTCTCCAGGCAGTGGAGGCAGCTCAACTTGCTGAAGATCTTAAAGTTCAGTTGGAGCACACACAGGGCAAGTTGAAGGAGATTCAGTCGGCGATGTCGGACAATCGCTCGGCGAAAGAGAAGGAATCTTTTAATCTGAAGCGTGCACAGGTTGGTATCTTTGTACCTGTCCACGTTCTCCACAGATGCTGCCTGACCATATAACCATATAACAATTACAGCATGGAAACAGGCCTTCTCGGCCCTTCCAGTCCGTGCCGACCATTTATTTTCCCCTAGTCCCATCTACCTGCACTCAGACCATACCCCTCCATTCCCTTCCCGTCCATATACCTATCCACTTTACTTTTACATGTTAAAATCGATCCTGCCTCCACCACTTCTGCTGGAAGATCATTCCACACAGCCACCACTCTCTGAGTAAAGAAGTTCCCCCTCATGTTACCCCTAAACTTCTGTCCCTTAATTCTCATGTCATGCCCTCTTGTTTGAATCTTCCCTACCCTCAATGGGAAAAGCTTATCCACGTCAACTCTGTCTATCCCTTTCATCATTTTAAAGACCTCAATCAAGTCCCCCCTTAACCTTCTGCGCTCCAAAGAATAAAGACCTAACTTGTTCAACCTTTCTCTATAACTTAGTTGCTGGAACCCAGGCAACATTCTAGTAAATCTCCTCTGTACTCTCTCTATTTTGTTGACATCCTTCCTATAATTAGGCGACCAAAATTGTGCACCATACTCCAGAATTGGTCTTACCAATGCTTTGTACAATTTTAACATTACTTCCCTACTCCTATATTCAATGCTCTGATTTATAAAGGCCAGCACACCAAAAGCTTTCTTTACCACTCTATCTACATGCGATTCCACCTTCAGGGAACTGTGCACAGTTATTCCTAGATCCCTCTGTTCCACAGCATTCCTCAATTCCCTACCATTTACCATGTACGTCCTATTTTGATTTGTCCTGCCAAGATGTAGCACCTCACACTTATCAGCATTAAACTCCATCTGCCATCTTTCAACCCACTCTTCCAAATGGCCCAAATCTCTCTGTAGACTTTGAAAATCTACTTCATGATCCACAGCACCCCCTATCTTAGTATCATCTGCATACTTACGTATCCAATTTTCCACCCCATCATCCAGATCATTGATGTACATGACAAACAACAGTGGACCCAACACAGATCCCTGAGGCACCCCACTGACCAGTTGAGTTACTCCAGCACTTTGTACCTGTCCACGTTCTCCACAGAGATGCTGCCTGTCTGACCCGCTGAGTTACTCCAGCATTTAGTGTGTCTTTAGATTGAAAAACTAGTTGTGTGATAGAAACAGGGAAACACAGACAATAGGTGCAGGAGTCGGCCATTCGGCCCTTCCAGCCAGCACCGCCATTCACTGTGATCACGGCTGATCATCCACAATCAGTACCCCGTTCCTGCCTTCTCCCCATATCCCCTGACTCCGTTAGCCCTAAGAGCTAAATCAAATTCTCTCTTGAAATAACATCCAGAGAACCGGCCTCCACTGCCCTCTGAGGCAGGGAATCCCACAGACTCACAACTCTCTGGGTGGAAATGTTTCTCCTCATCTCCATTCTAAATGGCCGACCCCTTATTCTTAAACTGTGTGTGTGGCCCCTGTTTCTGGACTCCCCCAACATCGGGAACATATTTCCTGCCTCTAGCGTGTCCAAACCCTTAATAATCTTATATTTTTCAATGAGATCCCCTCTCATCCTTCTAAACTCCAAGGTATATAACCATATAACAATTACAGCACGGAAACAGGCCATCTCGGCCCTTCAAGTCCGTGCCGAACAACTTTTTTCCCTTAGTCCCACCTGCCTGCACTCATACCATAACCCTCCATACCCTTCTCATCCATATGCCTATCCAATTTATTTTTAAATGATACCAACGAACCTGCCGCCACCACTTCCACTGGAAGCTCATTCCACACCGCTACCACTCTCTGAGTAAAGAAGTTCCCCCTCATGTTACCCCTAAACCTCTGTCCCTTAATTCTAAAGTCATGTCCTCTTGTTTGAATCTTCCCTATTCTCATAGGGAAAAGCTTGTCCACGTCAACTCTGTCTATCCCTCTCATCATTTTAAAGACCTCTATCAAGTCCCCCCTTAACCTTCTGCGCTCCAGAGAATAAAGACCTAACTTATTCAACCTATCTCTGTAACTTAGCTGTTGAAACCCAGGCAACATTCTAGTAAATCTCCTCTGTACCCTCTCTATTTTGTTGACATCCTTCCTATAATTGGGCGACCAAAATTGTACACCATACTCCAGATCTGGTCTCACCAATGCCTTGTACAATTTTAACATTACATCCCAGCTTCTATACTCAATGCTCTGATTTATAAAGGCTAGCATACCAAGAGCTTTCTTTACCACCCTATCTATATGAGATTCCACCTTCAAGGAACTATGCACGGTTATTCCCAGATCCCTCTATACAAGCCCAGCCGCTCCATTCTCTCAGCATATGACAGCACCGCCATCCCGGGAATTAACCTGCTGAACCTGCTCCCTCAATAGCAAGAATGTCCTTCCTCAAATTAGGGGACCAAACCTGTACCCAATACTCCAGGTGTGGTCTCACCAGGGCCCTGTACAACTGCAGAAGGTCCTCTTTGTTCCTATACTCAACTCCTCTTGTTATGAAGGCCAACAGGCCAAAACTGCACACAATACTCCAGGTGTGGTCTCACCAGGGCCCTGTACAACTGCAGAAGGACCTCTTTGCTCCTGTACTCAACTCCTCTTGTTATGAAAGCCAACAGGCCAAAACTGCACACAATACTCCAGGTGTGGTCTCACCAGGGCCCTGTACAACTGCAGAAGGACCTCTTTGCTCCTATACCCAACTCCTCTTGTTATGAAGGCCAACAGGCCAAAACTGCACACAATACTCCAGGTGTGGTCTCACCAGGGCCCTGTACAACTGCAGAAGGACCTCTTTGCTCCTATACTCAACTCCTCTTGTTATGAAGGCCAACAGGCCAAAACTGCACACAATACTCCAGGTGTGGTCTCACCAGGGCCCTGTACAACTGCAGAAGGACCTCTTTGCTCCTGTACTCAACTCCTCTTGTTATGAAAGCCAACAGGCCAAAACTGCATGCAATACTCCAGGTGTGGTCTCACCAGGGCTCTATACAACTGCAGAAGGACCTCTTTGCTCCTATACTCAACTCCTCTTGTTATGAAGGCCAACAGGCCAAAACTGCATGCAATACTCCAGGTGTGGTCTCACCAGGGCCCTGTACAACTGCAGAAGGACCTCTTTGCTCCTATACTCAACTCCTCTTGTTATGAAGGCCAACAGGCCAAAACTGCACACAATACTCCAGGTGTGGTCTCACCAGGGCCCTGTACAACTGCAGAAGGACCTCTTTGCTCCTGTACTCAACTCCTCTTGTTATGAAGGCCAACAGGCCAAAACTGCATGCAATACTCCAGGTGTGGTCTCACCAGGGCCCTGTACAACTGCAGAAGGACCTCTTTGCTCCTATACCCAACTCCTCTTGTTATAAAGGCCAACAGGGCCAAAACTGCACACAATACTCCAGGTGTGGTCTCACTAGGGCCCTGCACAACTGCAGAAGGACCTCTTTGCTCCTATACCCAACTCCTCTTGTTATGAAGGCCAACAGGCCATTGGCTTTCTTCACTCCCTGCTGTACCTGCATGCACACTTTCAGCGACTGATGAACAAGGACCCCCAGATCCCGTTGTCCTTCACCTTCTCCTAACCTGACACCATTCAGATAATAATCTGGCTTCCTGTTCTTGCCACCAAAGTGGATATTCACTGGAATTTTAAACATCTAAAACTAGTGGGGTACCGCAAGGCTCGGTGCTGGGACCGCAGCTACTTACAATATTCATCAATGATTTGGATGAAGGGATTCATAGTAACATTAGCAAATTTGCAGATGACACAAAGCTGGGTGGCAGTGTGAACTGTGAAGAGGTTGCTATGAGGATGCAGGGTGGCTTGGACAGGTTGGGTGAGTGGGCAGATGCATGGCAGATGCAGTTTAATGTGGATAAAAGTGAGGTTGTCCACTTTGGTGGCAAGAACAGGAAGGCAGATTATTATCTGAATGGTGTCAAGTCGGGAAAAGGGGAAGTACAACGGGATCTGGGGGTCCATGTTCATCAGCCACTGAAAGTAAGCATGCAGGTACAGCAGGCAGTGAAGAAAGCCAATGGCCTGTTGGCCTTCATAACAAGAGGAGTTGAGTCTAGGAGCAAAGAGGTCTTTCTGCAGTTGTACCGGGCCCTGGTGAGACCACACCTGGAGTATTGTGTGCAGTTTTGGCCTGTTGGCCTTCATAACAAGAGGAGTTGAGTCTAGGAGCAAAGAGATCCTTCTGCAGTTGTATAGAGCCCTGGTGAGACCACACCTGGAGTATTGTGTGCAGTTTTGGCCTGTTGGCCTTCATAACAAGAGGAGTTGAGTCTAGGAGCAAAGAGATCCTTTTGCAGTTGTATAGAGCCCTGGTGAGACCACACCTGGAGTATTGTGTGCAGTTTTGGCCAGTTGGCCTTCATAACAAGAGGAGTTGAGTCTAGGAGCAAAGAGATCCTTCTGCAGTTGTATAAAGCCCTGGTGAGACCACACCTGGAGTATTGTGTGCAGTTTTGGCCTGTTGGCCTTCATAACAAGAGGAGTTGAGTATAGGAGCAAAGAGGTCCTTCTGCAGTTGTACAGGGCCCTGGTGAGACCACACCTGGAGTATTGTGTGCAGTTTTGGTCTCCAAATTTGAGGAAGGACATTCTTGCTATTGAGGGAGCCCAGCGTAGGTTCACCATGTTAATTCCCGGGATGGCGGGACTGTCATATACTGAGAGAATGGAGCGGCTGGGCTTGTACACTGGAATTTAGAAGGATGAGAGGATATCTTATTGAAACATATAAGATTATTAAGGGTTTGGACACGCTAGAGGCAGGAAACATGTTCCCGATGTTGGGGGAGTCCAGAACCAGGGGCCACACACACAGTTTAAGAATAAGGGGTCGGCCATTGAGAACGGAGACGAGGAAACACTTTTTCTCACAGAGAGTTGTGAATGAGGGATTCTCTGCTTCAGAGGGCGGTGGAGGCCGGTTCTCTGGACGCTTTCTAAAAAGCAGTCAACGACAAACTGGTTAAAGGTAAACCAAGCCAACCTTTAATCGATTCGTCAGACGGGAGTGGCGGGAATTACTCACAGGCCGGTTCTCCGGATGCTTTCAAGAGAGAGCTAGATAAGGCTCTTAAAGATAGCGGAGTCAGGGGATATGGGGAGAAGGCAGGAACAGGGTACTGATTGGGGATGATCAGCCATGATCACAGTGAATGGCGGTGCTGGCTGGAAGGGCCGAATGGCCTCTACTCCTGCACCTGTTGTCTGTCGTTTATCGTTCCTGTTTCCTCTTTCCCAGGAGGATTTATCCCGGCTGAGACGGAAACTGGAGAAGCAGAAGAAAGTCGAGGTGTTCTCGGACGCCGACGAGATTCTGATGGAGGAGATCAAGGAATATAAGGTGAGAAACTGTCCCGTATTAGCCGGGATATCCCGTACACTGGCCTCGAAATTGGTTTGTCCCACAATTGACTCCTCCTATTCGGGTCGAGGTCGACTGTCGGGTCGAACCTCGCCTCACCCGCCCCAATAGACAATGGGTGCAGGAGTAGACCATTCGGCCCTTCGAGCCAGCACCGCCATTCATTGCAGAAGGACTCTGTCTCTCTGTCTCTGTCTCTCTCTCTCTGTGTCTCTCTGTGTTTCTCTGTGTCTCTCTGTCTGTCTGTCTGTCTGTCTGTCTCTCTCTGTCTCTCTCTGTCTCTCTCTCTCTCTCTCTCTGTCTCTGTCTCTCTCTGTGTCTCTCTCTCTCTGTCTCTCTCTCTCTCTGTCTCTCTCTGTCTCTCTCTCTGTCTCTCTCTCTCTGTGTCTCTCTCTCTCTCTGTCTCTCTCTAAATGACGAGTCTCCAAATCTGACGAAAGACATTCTTGCAGGCAGTGAAGAAAGCAAATGGTATGTTAGCATTCATAGCAAAAGGATTTGAGTATAGGAGCAGGGAGGTTCTACTGCAGTTGTACAGGGTCTTGGTGAGGCCACACCTGGAGTATTGCGTGCAGTTTTGGTCTCCTAATCTGAGGAAAGACATTCTTGCCATAGAGGGAGTACAGAGAAGGTTCACCAGACTGATTCCTGGGATGGCAGGACTTCCATATGAAGAAAGACTGGATAGACTCGGCTTGTACTCGCTAGAATTTAGAAGATTGAGGGGGGATCTTATAGCAACGTACAAAATTCTCAAGGGGTTGGACAGGCTAGATGCAGGAAGATTGTTCCCGATGTTGGGGATTTGAGTACAGGAGCAGGGAGGTTCTACTGCAGTTGTACAGGGTCTTGGTGAGGCCACACCTGGAGTATTGCGTACAGTTTTGGTCTCCTAATCTGAGGAAAGACATTCTTGCCATAGAGGGAGCACAGAGAAGGTTCACTGGACTGATTCCTGGGATGGCAGGACTTCCATATGAAGAAAGACTGGATAGACTCGGCTTGTACTCGCTAGAATTTAGAAGATTGAGAGGGGATAGAAACGTACAAAATTCTTAAGGGGTTGGACAGGCTAGATGCAGGAAGATTGTTCCCGATGTTGGGGAAGTCCAGAACAAGGGGGCACAGCTTAAGGATAAGGGGGGCGTCTTTTCGGACCGAGATGAGAATTTTTTTTTCCACACAGACAGAGGTGAATCTGTGGAATTCTCTGCCACAGAAGGTAGTTGAGGCCAGTTTGTTGGCTATATTTAAAAGGGAGTTAGATGTGGCTAAGGGGATCAGGGGGTATGGAGAGAAGGCAGGTACGGGATACTGAGTTGGATGATCAGCCATGATCACAGTGAATGGCGGTGCAGGCTCGAAGGGCCGAATGGCCTACTCCTGCACCTATTGTGTATGTTTCTTCCCTCCTCTCTCTCTCTCTCCCCTCTCCCTCTCTCTCTCCCCCCTCTCTCTTCCCCCCTCTCTCTCTCACCCCCTCTCTCCCCCCATTCTCTGTCCTCTTTCTTCTTCTCTCTCTCTCTCCCCCCCTCTCTCTTCCCTCCTTTCTCTCTCCCCCCCCCCTCTCTTTGTCTCCCCCCTCTCTCTTCCCTCCTCTCTCAATAGGTGCAGGAGTAGGCCATTCGGCCCTTCGAGCCGAGCCAGACATTCTTGCTATTGAGGGAGCCCAGCGTAGGTTCACCAGGTTAATTCCCGGGATGGCGGGACTGTCATCTGCTGAGAGAATGGAGCGACTGGGCTTGTACACTCTGGAGTTTAGAAGGATGAGAGGGGAAACATATAAGATTATTAAGGGTTTGGACACGCCAGAGGCAGGAAACATGTTCCCGATGTTGGGGGAGTCCAGAACCAGGGGCCACACAAACTGTTTTAGAATAAAGGGTTGGCCATTTAGAATGGAGATGAGGAGAAACCTTTCCACCCAGAGAGTTGTGAAACTGTGGGATTCTCTGCCTCAGAGGGCGGTGGAGGACGGTTCTCTGGATGCTTTTAAGAGCGAGCTAGATAGGGATCTTAAAGATAGCGGAGTCGGGGGATATGGGGAGAAGGCAGGAACGGGGAACTGATTGGGGATGATCAGCCATGATCACATTGAATGGCGGTGCTGGCTTGAAGGGCCGAATGGCCTCCTCCTGCACCTATTGTCTATTGTCTATTGATATGGGGAGAAGGCAGGAACGGGGTAGTGATTGTGGATGATTAGCGATGATCACAGTGAATGGCGGTGCTGGCTGGAAGGGCCGAATGGCCTACTCCGGCGCCCTTTGTCTTTTGTCTCTCTCTGTCCCCTAAGCCTATATGTTACATACGGCCATAGAGGGAGTGCCATAGAGGGAGTGCAGAGAAGGTTCACCAGACTGATTCCTGGGATGTCAGGACTGTCTTATGAACAAAGACTGCATAGACTCGGTTTATACTCTCTAGAATTTAGGAGATTGAGAGGGGATCTTATAGAAACTTACAAAATTCTTAAGGGGTTGGACAGGCTAAATGCAGGAAGATTGTTCACGATGTTGGGGAGGTCCAGGACAAGGGGTCACAGCTTAAGGATAAGGGGGAAATCCTTTAGGACCGAGATGAGAAGGACTTTTCTCACACAGAGAGTGGTGGGTCTCTGGAACTCTCTGCCACAGAGGGTAGTTGAGGCCAGTTCATTGGCTATATTTAAGAGGGAGTTAGATGTGGCCCTTGTGGCTAAAGGGATCAGGGGGTATGGAGAGAAGGCAGGTACGGGATACTGAGTTGGATGATCAGCCATGATCACATTGAATGGCGGTGCAGGCTCGAAGGGCCGAATGGCCTACTCCTGCACCTAATTTCTATGTTTCTATGTTACGCACCTCTATCATCAAATGCCCGCCCGTGAGTCTAAATAATACTTTGAGTAATATACCGGACCAAGTGCAGACCCGTTGGGTGTGTTCACACGCACACTAACCACCCGCCACACACACGGGGGGGTAGAGGGGGGTACAACAATGTTCTCCTCATTCTCTCTCTCTCTCTCTCTCTCTCTCCCCTCCCCAGGCTAAGTTGACCTGCCCCTGTTGCAATACCCGCAAGAAGGATGCCGTGTTGACCAAGTGCTTCCACGTCTTCTGCTTCGAGTGCGTGAAGACCCGCTACGACACCCGGCAGCGCAAGTGCCCCAAGTGTAACGCCGCCTTCGGTGCAAATGACTTCCATCGCATCTACATCAGCTGAGGTGGGGGCGGAGGGGGCGGGACGGCCAACAAGGGCCCCCCCCTCCCCTTCAACGAGCCGGAAACGTCCCTCGGTATCACGCCCTCTCCGACCGACAAACCTTCCCAGAGTACCACGCCCTCTGTGGCCTGGGAACATGCCCCTGTATCACGCCCTCTGTGGCCTGGAAACATGCCCCTGTATCACCTCCTCTCTGGCCCAGAAACATGCCCCTGTACCTCCTAGAGACATGCCCCAGTATCACCCCCTCTGTGGCCAAAAAAAACATCCCAGTATCACACCCTCTCTGGCCCAGAAACATGCCACTGTATCACCCCCTCTCTGGCCCAGAAACATGCCCCTGTATCACAACCTGACCAAGAAACTTGCCCCAGTACCTCCTAGGGACATGCCCCTGTATCACTCCCTCTGCAGCCCAGAAACATGCCCCCGTACCTCCTAGAAACATGCCCTGGTATCACCCCCTCTCTGACCCAGAAACCTGCCCCTGTATCACCCCCTCTCTGACCCAGAAACCTGCCCCTGTATCACCCCCTCTCTGACCCAGAAACATGCCCCTGTATTACGCCCTCTGGCCCAGAAAAATGCCCCAGTATCACCCCCTCTGTGGCCCAGAAACATGCTCCAGTATCACCCCCTCTCTGACCCAGAAACATGCTCCTGTACCTCCTAGAAACATGCCCCGGTATCACCTCCTCTCTGACCCAGAAACATGCTCCTGTACCTCCTAGAAACATGCCCCGGTATCACCTCCTCTGTGGCCCAGAAACCACCCGGTATCACCCCCTCTCTGGCCCAGAAACATGCTCCTGTACCTCCTAGAAACATGCCCCGGTATCACCTCCTCTCTGACCCAGAAACATGCTCCTGTACCTCCTAGAAACATGCCCCGGTATCACCTCCTCTGTGGCCCAGAAACGACCCGGTATCACCCCCTCTCTGGCCCAGAAACATGCCCCTGTATCACCCCCTCTCTGGCCCAGAAACATGCCCCTGTATCACCCCCTCTCTGACCCAGAAACATGCCCCAGTATCACCCCCTCACTGACCCAGAAACAGGCCCCAGTATCACCCCCTCTCTGACCCAGAAACATACCCCAGTATCACCCCCTCTCCGACCCAGAAACACGCCCCAGTATCACCCCCTCTCTGACCCAGAAACATGCCCCAGTATCACCCCCTCTCTGACCCAGAAACATGGCCCTGTATCACGCCCTCTGTGGCCCAGAAACCTGCCCCAGTATCACCCCCTCTCTGACCCAGAAACACGCCACTGTATCACCCCCTCTCTGACTCAGAAACCTGCCCCAGTATCACCCCCTCTCTGACCCAGAAACATGCCCCTGTATCACGACCTCTGTGGCCTAGAAACATGCCCCAGTATCACCCCCTCTCTGACCCAGAAACATGCCCCTGTATCACCCCCTCTCTGACCCAGAAACATGCCCCTGTATCACCCCCTCTCTGGCCCAGAAACACGCCCCAGTATCACCCCCTCTCTGGCCCAGAAACATGCCCCTGTATCACCCCCTCTGTGGCCCAGAAACATGCCCCAGTATCACCCCCTCTGTGACCCAGAAACATGCCCCAGTATCATCCCCTCTCTGACTCAGAAACCTGCCCCAGTATCACCCCCTCTCTGACCCAGAAACATGCCCCTGTATCACCCCCTCTGTGGCCTAGAAACATGCCCCGGTTTCACCCCCTCTCTGACTCAGAAACCTGCCCCAGTATCACCCCCTCTCTGACCCAGAAACATGCCCCTGTATCACGCCCTCTGTGGCCTAGAAACATGCCCCGGTTTCACCCCCTCTCTGACCCAGAAACCTGCCCCTGTATCACCCCCTCTCTGACCCAGAAACATGCCCCTGTATCACCCCCTCTCTGACCCAGAAACATGCCCCTGTATCACCCCCTCTCTGACCCAGAAACATGCCCCTGTATCATGCCATCTGTGGCCTGGAAACACGCCCCTGTATCACCCCCTCTCTGACCCAGAAACATGCCCCTGTATCACACCCTCTGTGGCCTGGAAACATGCCCCAGTATCACGCCCTCTGTGGCCTGGAAACATGCCCCTGTATCACCCCAGCTCTGACCCAGAAACCTGCTCCTGTACCTCCTAGAAACATGCCCCGGTATCACCCCCTCTGTGGTCCAGAAGCACCCCGGTATCACACCCTTTCAGGCCCAAAAACTACCCAGTATCACACCCTCTCTGGCCCAGAAACATGTCCCAGTACCTCCGAGAGACATACCTCTGTATCACCTCCTCTCTGGCCCAGAAACATGCCCCTGTATCACCCCCTCTGTGGCCCAGAAACATGCCCTTGGTATCACACCCTCTGTGGCCCAGAAACATGCTCCAGTATCACGCCCTCTGTGGCCTGGAAACATGCCCCTGTATCACCCCCTCTCTGACCCAGAAACATGCTCCCGTACCTCCTAGAAATATGCCCCGGTATCACACCCTCTGTGGTCCAGAAACGTCGCGGTATCACCGCCTCTCTGGCCCAGAAACATGCCCCAGTATCACCCCCTCTCTGACCCAGAAACATGTCCCCGTATCACCCCCTCTGTGGCCCAGAAACATGCCCCAGTACCTCCTAGAGACATACCTCTGTATCACCCCCTCTCTGACCCAGAAACATGCCCTTGGTATCACACCCTCTGTGGCCCAGAAACATGCCCCAGTATCACCCCCTCTCTGACCCAGAAACCTGCCCCTGTATCACCCACTCTCTGACCCAGAAACCTGCTCCGTACCTCCTAGAAACATGCCCTGGTATCACCCCCTCTGTGGTCCAGAAAGACCCGGTATCACCCCCTCTGTGACCCAGAAACATGTCCCAGTACCTCCGAGAGACATACCTCTGTATCACCCCCTCTCTGGCCCAGAAACATGCCCCTGTATCACCCCCTCTGTGACCCAGAAACACGCCCCTGTATCACCCCCTCTGTGACCCAGAAACATGCCCCAGTATCACGGCCTCTCTGACCTGGGGGCTCTTATTCTGTATCACTCCCTCTCCCTGGGGCAAAGAGCTCTCTGCACCATCTCCCCTCTCTCCCCACTCCACCCCCTCCCCTTCTGTTGTTGAACCTCTCCCCACCTCCTCCATCCCGGGGGATCCTTCCTCTTCCTGACATGTCCAACTGTACTCCTTAAATCTCCTCCCTCCCCTCCCGAGAGTTGGTGGGTCAGTGATGTTGTGTGGGGATGGGGAAGCTGGGTCGATGGCCATTATGGGTGGGGTTAAGGGTGGCCATTTCGAGTGGAGGGAGGGTCGGTGGCCATTTTGAGTGGGGGGAGTTGAGGAAGGGTCGGTGGCCATTTAGAGTGGGGCTGAGTTGAGTGTGGGACAGTGGCCATTTAGAGTTGGGCTGAGTTGAGGGTGGGACAGTGGCCATTTTGAGTGGGGCTGAGTTGAGGGTGGGTCGGTGGCCATTTACAGTGGGGCTATTGAGGGTGGGACGGTGGCCATTTAGAGTGGAGCTGGGTTGAGGGTGGGACAGTGGCCATTTAGAGTGGGGCTGAGTTGAGGGTGGGACAGTGGCCATTTTGAGTGGGGCTGAGTTGAGTGTGGGACAGTGGCCATTTTGAGTGGGGCTATTGAGGGAGGGTCGGTGGCCATTTAGAGTGGGGCTGAGTTGAGGGTGGGTCGGTGGCCATTTTGAGTGGGGCTGAGTTGAGGGTGGGTCGGTGGCCAAGTTGAGGGGGGACAGTGGCCATTTTGAGTGGGGCTGAGTTGAGGGTGGGACAGTGGCCATTTTGAGTGGAGTTGAGTTGAGGGTGGGTCGGTGGCCATTTTCAGTGGGGCTGAGTTGAGGGTGGGATGGTGGCCATTTTGAGTGGGGCTAGTTGAGGGTGGGACGGTGGCCATTTTGAGTGGGGCTAGTTGAGGGTGGGACAGTGGCCATTTTGAGTGGGGCTGAGTTGAGGGTGGGACGGTGGCTATTTTGGTGGAGGCTCAGTGGCCATTTTGAGTGGGGCAGCAGTGACTAGCCAAGTTCGTTCAGCCCCCCTCTCGGACCTAATCCAGTCTTTTTTTTCTTTTCAAACGCAGCGCTTGCGGTCAGTGTCCCTTTTTACCCCCATGCGTCGGTGTTTTAAATGAAGGGTGGCCATTTGTGGGTTTGGGACAGCAGGGGACGGCCATTTTGGGATGGGCAGGGGACGGCCATTTTGGGACAGCAGGGGGCGGCCATTTAATTCCTGACCTTGACAAACCGGCTGAAAAGTCGAAGATTTTTAAGCCACTGGGGGTTTTTTTTTTAATTTATTGTTTCCTCCTTGTGTGGCGTGCTGCGAAATGCTTCCCCCGTTAACTGTCTACTGTCTCTGATGTTCCGCCCTTATCATCCCGTCTGAATAAATACGAATGCTGCCAGACACTGGTTGGTCTCTTGTGTCTGAACGCGCTGTTCAAATGAAAATATAAAGAGCTTTTTTCAAATAAACACACACATACGGAGTAGGAACCACTGCCCACTGTTATCAGAGAGAGAGAGAGAGAGTCTACACCGACCAGCGATCGCCCGTTCACACACTAGTTTACTTCAGAGATACAGCGCGGAAACAGGCCCTTCCCCACCGAGTCCGCGCCGACCTGCGATCACCCCGTACACTAGTTTAGAGATACAGCGCGGAAACAGGAGGCAAAAGTCGGCCATCTTGAAACAGGCCCCAAACTCTCGCCCTCCTCTCCCTGTTTCAACTATTCCCTTTCTACTTCAGAGACACAGCGCGGAAACAGGTCCTTCCCGACCGAGTCCGCGCCGACCAGCGATCGCCCGTTCACACACTAGTTTAGTTCAGAGATACAGCGCGGAAACAATAGACAATAGGTGCATGAGTAGGCCATTCGGCCCTTCGAGCCAGCACCGCCATTCAATGTGATCATGGCTGATCATCCCCAATCAGTACCCCGTTCCTGCCTTCTCCCCATATCCCCTGACTCCGCTATTTTTAAGAGCCTATCTAGCTCTCTCTTGAAAGCATCCAGAGAACCGGCCTCCACCGCCCTCTGAGGCAGAGAATTCCATAGGCTCACCACTCTCTGTGAGAAAAAGTGTTTCCTCGTCTCTGTTCTAAATGGCTTCCTCCTTATTCTTAAACTGTGTGTGTGGCCCCTGGTTCTGGAACATGTTTCCTGCCTCTAGCGTGTCCAAACCCTTAACAATGTTATATGTTTCACTAAGATCCCCTCTCATCCTTCTAAACTCCAGAGTGTACAAGCCCAGCCGCTCCATTCTCTCAGCGTATGACAGTCCCGCCATCTCGGGAATTAACCTGGTGAACCTACGCTGGGCTCCCTCAATAGCAAGTACGTCCTTCCTCAAATTAGGGGACCAAAACAGGCCCCTCCCCACCGAGTCCGCGCCGACCAGCAATCCCCGCACATTAACGCTATCCCACACACACACACACTAGGGACAATTTTTACATTTACCCAAGCAAATTAACCTGCAAACCCGCACGTCTTTGAAGCGTGGGAGGAAACCGAAGATCTCTGAGAAAACCCACGCCGGTCACGGGGAGAGAACGTGCAAACTCCGTACAGACAGCACCCGTGGTCAGGATCGAACACGGATCTCCGGCGATGAATTCGCAGTAAGCTAGCGACTTCAATAAAAACCAATGAATGAAGATTCAACGAGTATAATATAGATAAAATGTGAGGTTTTCCACTTTGGCGGCAAAAACAAGGGGGCAGATTATTATCTCAATGGGGTTAGGTTAGGTAAGGGGGAGATACAGCGAGACCTGGGTGTCTTTGTACACCGGTCACTGAAAGTTGGCGTGAAGAAAGCTAATGGCATGTTGGCCTTCATAACAAGAGGATTTCAGTACAGGAGTAAAGAGGTCCTTCTGTAGTTGTACAGGGCCCTGGTGAGACCACATCTGGAGTATTGTGTACAGCTTTGGTCTCCTAATTTGAGGAAGGGCATCCTTGTGATTGAGGCAGTGCAACGTAGGTTCACGAGATTGATCCCTGGGATGGCGGGACTGTCATATGAGGAAAGACTCGGCTTGTACTCGCCAGAATTTAGAAGATTGAGGGGGGATCTTATAGAAACGTACAAAATTCTTAAGGGGTTGGACAGGCTAGATGCAGGAAGATTGTTCCCGATGTTGGGGAGGTCCAGAACAAGGGGTCACAGTATAAGGATAAGGGGAAAAGTCTTTTAGGACCAAGATGAGAAAAACATTTTTCACACAGACAGTGGTGAATCTGTGGAATTCTCTGCCACAGAAGGTAGTTGAGGCCAGTTCATTGGCTATATTTAAGAGAGAGTTAGATGTGGCCCTTGTGGCTAAAGGGATCATGGGGTATGGTGAGAAGGCAGGTACAGGATACTGAGTTGGATGATCAGCCATGATCATATTGAATGGTGGTGCAGGCCCGAAGGGCTGAATGGCCTACTCCTGCACCTATTTTCTATGTTTCTATGCAATGTTGGCCTTCATAACAAGAGGATTTCAGTATAGGAGTAAAGAGGTTCTTCTGCAGTTGTTTAGGGCCCTGGTGAGACCACTTCTGGAGTATTGCGTACAGTTGTGGTCTCCTAATTTGAGGAAGGGCATCCTAGTGATTGAGGCAGTGCAGCATAGGTTCATGAGATTGATCCCTGGGATGGCGAGACTGTCATATGAGGAAAGATTGAAAAGACTAGGCTTGTATTCGCTGGAGTTTAGAAGGATGAGGGGGGGGGCTCTTATAGAAACATATAAAATTATAAAAAGGACTGGACAAGCTAGATGCAGGAAAAATGTTGCCAATGTTGGGCGAGTCCAGAACCAGGGGCCACACAGTCTTAGAATAAAGGGGAGGTCATTTAAGACTGAGGTGAATTTGTGGAATTCCCTGCCACAGAGGGCAGTGGAGGCCAAGCCACTGGATGGATTTAAGAGAGAGTTAGATAGAGCTCTAGGGGCTAGTGGAGTCGAGGGATATGGGGAGAAGGCAGGCACGGGTTATTGATTGGGGATGATCAGCCATGATCACAGTGAATGGTGGTGTAGGCTCGAAGGGCCGAATGGCCTCCTCTTGCACCTATTTTCTATGTCTTATAACTTTGTCACACACTAGCAATGTTACAAAATGTTGAGATTTTTAAAATCAAGTCTGCAATTTATCCCATCAGATAAAGCATAAAAAGAAGTTTAATTTGACACCTAATTCACTTTCATATAGAAACATAGAAAATAGGTGCTGGAGTAGGCCATTCGGCCCTTCAAGCCTGCACCGCCATTCAATGTGATCATGGCTGATCATCCAACTCAGTATCCCGTACCTGCCTTCTCTCCATACCCCCTGATCCCTTTAGCCACAAGTGCCACATCTAACGCCCTCTTAAATATAGCCAATGAACTGGCCTCAACTACCTTCTGTGGCAGAGAATTCCAGAGATTCACCACTCTCTGTGTAAAGAATGTTTTCCTCATTTCGGTCCTAAAGGAATTCCCCCTTATCCTTAGACTGTGACCCCTTGTTCTGGACTCCCCCAACATCGGGAACAATCTTCCAGCATCTAGCTTGTCCAACCCCTTAAGAATTTTGTAAGTTTCTATAAGATCCCCCCTCAATCTTCTAAATTCCAGCGAGTACAACCGGAGTCTATCCAGTCTTTCCTCATATGAAAGTCCTGACATCCCAGGAATCAGTCTGGTGAATCTTCTCTGTACCCCCTCTATGGCAAGGATGTCTTTCCTCAGATTTGGAGACCAAAACTGGACGCAATACTCCAGGTGTGGTCTCACCAAAACCCTGTACAACTGCAGTAGAACCTCCCTGCTTCTATACTCAAATCCTTTTGCTATGAATGCTAACATACCATTTGCTTTCTTCACTGCCTGCTGCACCTGCATGCCTACTTTCAATGACTGGTGTACCATGACACCCAGGTCTCGTTGCATCTCCCCCTTTCCTAATCTGCCACCATTCAGATAATAGTCCACCCTCGTGTTTTTGCCACCAAAGTGGATAACCTCACATTTATCCACATTATACTGCATCTGCCATGCATCTGCCCATTCACTCAGCCTATCCAAATCACCCTGCAGCCTCCAAGCATCCTCCTCACACCTAACTATACCCCCCATATCTTCAGTATTAAAAAAGTTATGACCATTTTTGGAAATTAGCATCTTGTTCCCTATTGCTTTTCAATTGACTTAACACAAAAGTTGTGATCGAGGAACAGTCAAAAAGGCCATAACTTCCTTAAAAATTAAGAGAACTTAAAGACATTTTCAGTTATTAAATTGAAGTATTCCAAAACAAATATGAAACAATCTTACTTGGATGACCTGAAATTAAAGCATATAATTAGTTAGTTACCCAATTGTAGCTAATTACAAAATTCAATTACTAGATCTAAACATCTATCCATTTCTTAAGAAAAAATTAAAAAAAAATGTAAAGCCCAAGTGTCCAATTAACATTCACACAATAATTCACAATATAACATGATTTTTAAATCTAATTGTCATTAATTTATAGGCCAAATTGAAGGAATTCAGTGTTTAATGCCTGTAAATTAATGGGCATTTTAAACAGCTTGCGAGTGGGATTTTCTGGAACGCGCTGCATTGGAACATTGCGGTTGCGGTGAATTTAAACACAATATTGAATTGAATTGAATTGAATTGAATGCCTTTATTGTCATTCAGACCTTTCGGTCTGAACGAAATTTCGTGCCTGCAGTCATACATATATAAAAATAACAATACCATACAATAAACACAAAATTAACATCCACCACAGTGAGTTCACCAAACACCTCCTCACTGTGGTGGAAGGCAAAGGTCTTAGGGTCTCTGTCTTTCTCCCCTCCTTATTCTCCCTCTGCGCTGAGGGGATCCAGGCCGCCGCCACCGCTGACGCCGGAACACCGCCGCCGGAACGTCGCTGGAGCACCGCAGCTCCCGAAACCCAGGCCGCCGCTGGAGCACCGCAGCTCCCGAAACCCAGGCCGCCGCTGGAGCACCGCAGCTCCCGAAACCCAGGTCGCCGCTGGAGCACCGCAGCTCCCGAAACCCAGGCCGCCGCTGGAGCACCGCAGCTCCAGAAACCCAGGTCGCCGCCGGAGCACCGCTGCTCCCGAAACCCAGGTCGCCGCTGGAGCACCGCAGCTCCCGAAAGCCAGGCCACCGCTGGAGCACCGCAGCTCAGAGGGAGCCAGGCCGCCGCTGGAGCACCGCAGCTCCCGAAACCCAGGTCGCCGCTGGAGCACCGCAGCTCCCGAAACCCAGGCCGCCGCTGGAGCACCGCAGCTCAGAGGGAGCCAGGCCGCCGCTGGAGCACCGCAGCTCCCGAAGCCCAGGCCGCCGCCGGAAGCCAGGTCGCCGCTGAAGCTCTGAAGGCCGTGCCGCCGCCGCTGGAAGCTGGAAGGCCGTCACCAGGGCCTCAGCACAGACGGAGACGGTGTCAGGGGACACGACAGGAAAAGTCGCATCCCCCCGAAGGGAGAGACTAAAACCCCATTTCTCCCCCCCACACACACACAACCCAACAAACCAAAAATAAACACCAAAAACAGGGACGAGGACAAAAATAAAATAAAAGACAGACGGACTGCAGGTGAGCCGCAGCTGACAAGCAGAGCCGCCACTCCGAACAGGCAGGAAATTTTCTGTATGGGGGCTAAATCACCGTTTTGCAACGTGAAATATTGATTAAAGTCCCCTAAAAAAGCAGG
This sequence comes from Raja brachyura, assembly GCA_963514005.1. Next base: position 27,909 of record CAUPSL010001156.1, read on the forward strand.
TTTATATGCAAAAATAATCAGCTTTCACTTACCTGTCCCCTACGTAAAATCCGTCCCGTTGTCAGCGTTCACGGCATTAGGAGCTAATTTTTATTTTACTCCAGCGCTGAAATAGCCGGGCTATTTATTTTAAAAAACTGACTTACCGGCAGTCGGAACAAATCTCCAAAAATAGATCGCACTCCGAAAACAGAAAGCTCCGGATTGCAAGGGGAAAACCGCATTTTAACCCCGCCCCCCCCCTTAAAGGCGCTAAAGTCGCGCACACGGCCAGCGGCAGAACTGCAGCACCGTAAAGGTACGTTTTGTAACATACCTACATACACATGCAAGATGTGCAGTGAAATGAAAGTGGCAATGACTGTGGATTGTTCAAAAACTACAGAACAGAATAGAACTGATTCCTGGGATGGCAGGACTTCCATATGAAGAAAGACTGGATAGACTCGGCTTGTACTCGCTAGAATTTAGAAGATTGAGGGGGGATCTTATAGACACTTACAAAATTCTTAAGGGGTTGGACAGGCTAGATGCAGGAAGATTGTTCCCGATGTTGGGGAAGTCCAGAACAAGGGGTCACAGCTTAAGGATAAGGGGGAATTCCTTTAGGACCGGGATGAGGAGGACTTTTTTCACACAGAGAGTGGTGGGTCTCTGGAACTCTCTGCCACAGAGGGTAGTTGAGGCCAGTTCATTGGCTATATTTAAGAGGGAGTTAGATGTGGCCCTTATTGATTGGGGACGATTAGCCATGATCACAATGAATGGCGGTGCAGGCTCGAAGGGCCATAGAAACATAGAACCATAGAAATTAGGTGCAGGAGTAGGCCATTTAGCCATTCGAGCCTGCACCGCCATTCAATATGATCAAGGCTGATCATCCAACTCAGTATCCTGTACCTGCCTTCTCTCCATACCCTCTGATCCCCTTAGCCACAAGAGCCACATCTAACTCCCTCTTAAATAAAGCCAATGAACTGGCCTCAACTACCCTTCTCCCCATATCCCTTGACTCCACTAGCCCCTAGAGCTCTATCTAACTCTCTCTTAAATCCGTCCAGTGATTTGGCCTCCACTGCCCTCTGTGGCAGGGAATTCCATAAATTCACAACTCTCTGGGTGGAAAAGTTTTTTCTCACCTCAGTCTTAAATGACCTCCCCTTTATTCTAAGACTGTGGCCCCTAGTTCTGGACTCGCCCAATATTGGGAACATTTTTCCTGCATCTAGCCCTTCTATAATTGTAGGTTACACAAAAAACTGGAGAAACTCAGTGGGTGCAGCAGCATCTAAGGAGCGAAGGAGATAGGCGACGTTTCGGGTCGAGACCCTTCTTCAGACTGGTCAGGGATCAGGGAAACGAGAGATATAGACGGTGATGTGGAGAGATAAGGAACAATGAGTGAAAGATATGCAAAAAAGTATCGATGATAAAGGAAACAGGCCATTGTAAGCTGTTTGTAGTGTGAAAATGAGACTTGGGTGGGGGAAATTCATAATTGTATATGTTCCAGGCCACCCCTATTTCTCAGCAGCCAGTGGTGTGCTCCAGGCCACCCCTATTTCTCAGCAGCCAGTGGTGTGCTCTAGGTCACCCCTATTTCTGAGCAGCCAGTGGTGTGCTCCAGGCCACCCCTATTTCTCAGCAGCCAGTGGTGTGCTCCAGGCCACCCCTATTTCTCAGCAGCCAGTGGTGTGCTCCAGGCCACCCCTATTTCTCAGCAGCCAGTGGGGTTGCTCCAGGCCACCCCTATTTCTCAGCAGCCAGTGGTGTGCTCCAGGCCACCCCTATTTCTCAGCAGTCAGTGGTGTGCTCCAGGCCACCCCTATTTCTCAGCAGCCAGTGGTGTGCTCTAGGTCACCCCTATTTCTCAGCAGCCAGTGGTGTGCTCCAGGCCACCCCTATTTCTCAGCAGCCAGTGGTGTGCTCCAGGCCACCCCTATTTCTCAGCAGCCAGTGGGGTTGTCCGGATTGAATAAAATATTTTCAAAAGTTTCCCCCCATCTGTGACAAATGTCCAACTCAAAATGCCACTATAGCACATTGCTTTGTCTCTTGTACAAATCTGCATACACTTTGGAATGAAATTTTTGGAACTTTTACAAAACTATTTAACACAAAATTGAACCCCAATACAGAACTGCTTAGTTTTCGATCAATGAAAGAGGGAAGTAAAATAACTACGTTCCAAGAAGTTCTTCTTAATTACGGTTTAATAACAGCAAAAGAACTTATACTCAAATTCTGGAAAAAAACGCAACCACGCCAACGTTCAAAATGTGGATTTCAAATATGTCGGAAACGCTACATCTTGAAGAAATGAGATTCCTCCTACTAGGCAAAGTAGGCCAATTCTTAAAGACTTGGTCTCCTTTTATCGACTTTTTACAAACATATGGTGCAACATAACATAACCTTAGAAATTAAATGGTTCTACACCGGGTGACGGACGGGCAAAGATACAAAATAGTTAGATCTCTCCTAATTCATTTCCTCTCTACTTTCTCTTTTGCTTTCAATCTTCTTAGCTTTTTATCACTGCTCTCCATCTCTTTCGCTATCTGTTTCTACTGGCTTGTCTATCTATCTCGACACTCTTTGTTTCCCTTTTTCTTTCACTGTTCTTGTATTATTAAATTAACAACAAGAAGTTGTACAAGAATGGTAACGTGTATATATGTATTAGGCACTTAGGTACCACACTACTGTACTTACTTCTAACAAAAATAATGAATAAATAAATAGATAATTTACGGTAGCTCTTTCTTCCCCATAACCCTTTCTGGCTTAAGTCCTCCCTCCACCACCTCCAGTTTACATTCCATTTGGAATATTTTGGAGGAGCAAGAAACCAAGAACCAAAAACAAGAAGAAGGCCACCCCTATTTCTCAGCAGCCAGTGGTGTGTTCCAGGCCACCCCTATTTCCCAGCAGCCAGTGGTGTGTTCCAGGCCACCCCTATTTCCCAGCAGCCAGTGGTGTGTTCCAGGCCACCCCTATTTCCCAGCAGCCAGTGGTGTGCTCCAGGCCACCCCTATTTCTCAGCAGCCAGTGGTGTGTTCCAGGCCACCCCTATTTCCCAGCAGCCAGTGGTGTGTTCCAGGCCACCACTACATAGAAACATAGACACTAGGTGCAGGAGGAGGCCATTCGGCCCTTCGTGCCAGCACCGCCATTCATTGTGATCATGGCTGATCGTCCCCAATCAATAACCCGTGCCTGCCTTCTCCCCATATCCCTTGACTCCACCAGCCCCAAGAGCTCTATCTAACTCTCTCTTAAATCCGTCCAGTGATTTGGCCTCCACTGCCCTCTGTGGCAGGGAATTCCATAAATTCACAACTCTCTGGGTGGAAAAGTTTCTCCTCATCTCAGTCCCAAATGGCCACAGATTCACAACTCTCTGGGTGGAAAAGTTTCTCCTCATCTCAGTCCCAAATGGCCACAGATTCGCAACTCTCTGGGTGGAAAAGTTTCTCCTCATCTCAGTCCCAAATGGCCACAGATTCACAACTCTCTGGGTGGAAAAGTTTCTCCTCATCTCAGTCTTAAATGACCTCCCCTTTATTCTAAGACTGTGTGGCCCCTGGTTCTGGACTCGCCCAACATTGGGAACATTTTTCCTGCATCTAGCTTGTCCAGTCCTTTTATAATTGTATATGTTCCAGGCCACCCCTATTTCTCAGCATACGTGTATGTATGTATTAAGTATTTAGGTACCACACTACTGTACTTACTTCTAACAAAAATAAATAAATAAATAAATAGATAATTTACGGTAGCTCTTTCTTCCCCATAACCCTTTCTGGCTTAAGTCCTCCCTCCACCACCTCCAGTTTACATTCCATTTGGAATATTTTGGAGGAGCAAGAAACCAAGAACCAAGAACAAGAAGAAGGCCACCCCTATTTCTCAGCAGCCAGTGGGGTGTTTCAGCCCACCCCTATTTCTTAGCAGCCAGTGGTGTGTTCCAGGCCACCCCTATTTCTCAGCAGCCAGTGGGGTTGCTCCAGGCCACCCCTATTTCTCAGCAGCCAGTGGTGTGATCCAGGCCACCCCTATTTCTCAGCAGCCAATGGTGTGATCCAGGCCACCCCTATTTCTCAGCAGCCAGTGGTGAGCTCCAGGCCACCCCTATTTCTCAGCAGCCAGTGGTGTGCTCCAGGCCACCCCTATTTCTCAGCAGCCAGTGGTGTGCTCCAGGCCACCCCTATTTCTCTGCAGCCAGTGGTGTGATCCAGGCCACCCCTATCTTTCAGCAGCCAGTGGGGTTGTCCAGACTGAATAAAATATTTCCAAATGTATCCCCCCCCCATCTGTGACAAATGTCCAACTCAAAATGCCACTATAGCACATTCCTTTGTCTCTTGTACAAATCTGCATACACTTTGGAATGAAATTTTTGGAACTTTTACAAAACTATTTAACACAAAATTGAACCCCAATACAGAACTGATTATCTTTCGATCAATGAAAGAGGGAAGTAAAATAACTACGTTCCAAGAAGTTCTTCTTAATTACGGTTTAATAACAGCAAAATAACTTATACTCAAATTCTGGAAAAAAACGCAACCACGCCAACGTTCAAAATGTGGATTTCAAATATGTCGGAAACGCTACATCTTGAAGAAATGAGATTCCTCCTACTAGGCAAAGTAGGCCAATTCTTAAAGACTTGGTCTCCTTTTATCGACTTTTTACAAGCATATGGTGCAACATAACATAACCTTAGAAATTAAATGGTTCTGCACCGGGTGACGGACGGGCAAAGATACAAAATAGTTAGATCTCTCCTAATTCATTTCCTCTCTACTTTCTCTTTTGCTTTCAATCTTCTTAGCTTTTTATCTCTGCTCTCCATCTCTTTCGCTAACTGTTTGTACTGGCTTGTCTATCTATCTCGACACTCTTTGTTTCCCTTTTTCTTTCACTGTTCTTGTATTATTAAATGAACAACAAGAAGTTGTACAAGAATGGTAACGTGTATATATGTATTAGGCACTTAGGTACCACACTACTGTACTTACTTCTAACAAAAATAACAAATAAATAAATAAATAGATAATTTAAGGTAGCTCTTTCTTCCCCATAACCCTTTCTGGCTTAAGTCCTCCCTCCACCACCTCCAGTTTAAATTCCATTTGGAATATTTTGGAGGAGCAAGAAACCAAGAACCAAGAACAAGAAGAAGGCCACCCCTATTTCTCAGCAGCCAATGGTGTGCTCCAGGCCACCCCTATTTCTCAGCACCCAATGGTGTGCTCCAGGCCACCCCTATTTCTCAGCAGCCAGTGGTGTGCTCCAGGCCACCCCCATTTCTCAGCAGCCAGCGGTGTGTTCCACGCCACCCCCATTTCTCAGCACCCAATGGAGTGCTCCAGGCCACCCCCATTTCTCAGCACCCAATGGTGTGTTCCAGGCTACCCCTATTTCTCAGCAGCCAGTGGTGTGCTCCAGGCCACCCCCATTTCTCAGCAGCCAGTGGTGTGTTCCAGGCCACCCCCATTACTCAGCAGCCAGTGGTGTGCTCCAGGCCACCCCTATTTCTCAGCATATGTGCATGTATGTATTAGGTACCACACTACTGTACTTACTTCTAACAAACATAATAAATAAATAGATAATTTAAGGTAGCTCTTTCTTCCCCATAACCCTTTCTGGCTTAAATCCTCCCTCCTCCACCACCTCCAGTTTAAATTCCATTTGGAGGAGCAAGAAACCAAGAACAAGAAGAAGGCCACCCCTATTTCTCAGCAGCCAGTGGTGTGCTCCAGGCCACCCCCTATTTCTCAGCAGCCAGTGGGGTTGCACCAGGCCACCCCTATTTCTCAGCAGCCAGTGGTGCGTTCCAGGCCACCCCTATTTCTCAGCAGCCAGTGGTGCGTTCCAGGCCACCCCTATTTCTCAGCAGCCAGTGTTGTGTTCCAGGCCACCCCTATTTCTCAGCAGCCAGTGGTGTGTTCCAGGCCACCCCTATTTCTCAGCAGCCAGTGGTGTGTTCCAGGCCACCCCTATTTCTCAGCAGCCAGTGGTGTGTTCCAGGCCACCACTACATAGAAACATAGACACTAGGTGCAGGAGGAGGCCATTTGGCCCTTCGTGCCAGCACCGCCATTCATTGTGATCATGGCTGATCTTCCCCAATCAATAACCCGTGCCTGCCTTCTCCCCATATCCCTTGACTCCACCAGCCCCAAGAGCTCTATCTAACTCTCTCTTAAATCCGTCCAGTGATTTGGCCTCCACTGCCCTCTGTGGCAGGGAATTCCACAGATTCACAACTCTCTGGGTGGAAAAGTTTCTCCTCATCTCAGTCCCAAATGGCCACAGATTCACAACTCTCTGGGTGGAAAAGTTTCTCCTCATCTCAGTCTTAAATGGCCTCCCCTTTATTCTAAGACTGTGTGGCCCCTGGTACTGGACTCGCCCAACATTGGGAACATTTTTCCTGCATCTAGCTTGTCCAGTCCTTTTATAATTGTATATGTTCCAGGCCACCCCTATTTCTCAGCATACGTGTATGTATGTATTAAGTATTTAGGTACCACACTACTGTACTTACTTCTAACAAAAATAAAAAATAAATAAATAGATAATTTACGGTAGCTCTTTCTTCCCCATAACCCTTTCTGGCTTAAGTCCTCCCTCCACCACCTCCAGTTTACATTCCATTTGGAATATTTTGGAGGAGCAAGAAACCAAGAACCAAGAACAAGAAGAAGGCCACCCCTATTTCTCAGCAGCCAGTGGGGTGTTCCAGGCCACCCCTATTTCTCAGCAGCCAGTGGGGTGTTTCAGCCCACCCCTATTTCTTAGCAGCCAGTGGTGTGTTCCAGGCCACCCCTATTTCTCAGCAGCCAGTGGGGTTGCTCCAGGCCACCCCTATTTCTCAGCAGCCAGTGGTGTGATCCAGGCCACCCCTATTTCTCAGCAGCCAATGGTGTGATCCAGGCCACCCCTATTTCTCAGCAGCCAGTGGTGTGCTCTAGGCCACCCCTATTTCTCAGCAGCCAGTGGTGAGCTCCAGGCCACCCCTATTTCTCAGCAGCCAGTGGTGTGCTCCAGGCCACCCCTATTTCTCTGCAGCCAGTGGTGTGCTCCAGGCCACCCCTATTTCTCAGCAGCCAATGGTGTGATCCAGGCCACCCCTATTTCTCAGCAGCCAGTGGTGTGATCCAGGCCACCCCTCTTTCTCAGCAGCCAGTGGTGTGATCCAGGCCACCCCTTTTTTTTCTGCAGCCAGTGGGGTTGTCCAGACTGAATAAAATATTTCCAAATGTATCCCCCCCCCATCTGTGACAAATGTCCAACTCAAAATGCCACTATAGCACATTGCTTTGTCTCTTGTACAAATCTGCATACACTTTGGAATGAAATTTTTGGAACTTTTACAAAACTATTTAACACAAAATTGAACCCCAATACAGAACTGCTTAGTTTTCGATCAATGAAAGAGGGAAGTAAAATAACTACGTTCCAAGAAGTTCTTGTTAATTACGGTTTAATAACAGCAAAAGAACTTATACTCAAATTCTGGAAAAAAACGCAACCACGCCAACGTTCAAAATGTGGATTTCAAATATGTCGGAAACGCTACATCTTGAAGAAATGAGATTCCTCCTACTAGGCAAAGTAGGCCAATTCTTAAAGACTTGGTCTCCTTTTATCGACTTTTTACAAGCATGTGGTGCAACATAACATAACCTTAGAAATTAAATGGTTCTGCACCGGGTGACGGACGGGCAAAGATACAAAATAGTTAGATCTCTCCTAATTCATTTCCTCTCTACTTTCTCTTTTGCTTTCAATCTTCTTAGCTTTTTATCTCTGCTCTCCATCTCTTTCGCTATCTGTTTCTACTGGCTTGTCTATCTATCTCGACACTCTTTGTTTCCCTTTTTCTTTCACTGTTCTTTTATTATTAAATTAACAACAAGAAGTTGTACAAGAATGGTAACATGTATGTATGTATTAGGCACTTAGGTACCACACTACTGTACTTACTTCTAACAAAAATAATAAATAAATAAATAGATAATTTAAGGTAGCTCTTTCTTCCCCATAACCCTTTCTGGCTTAAGTCCTCCCTCCTCTACCACCTCCAGTTTAAATTCCATTTGGAATATTTTGGAGGAGCAAGAAACCAAGAACCAAAAACAAGAAGAAGGCCACCCCTATTTCTCAGCACCCAGTGGAGTGCTCCAGGCCACCCCTATTTCTCAGCAGCCAGTGGTGTGTTCCAGGCCACCCCTATTTCCCAGCAGCCAGTGGTGTGTTCCAGGCCACCCCTATTTCTCAGCAGCCAGTGTTGTGTTCCAGGCCACCCCTATTTCTCAGCAGCCAGTGGTGTGTTCCAGGCCACCCCTATTTCTCAGCAGCCAGTGGTGTGCTCCAGGCCACCCCTATTTCTCAGCAGCCAGTGGTGTGCTCCAGGCCACCCCCATTTCTCAGCAGCCAGTGGTGTGTTCCAGGCCACCCCCATTTCTCAGCAGCCAGTGGTGTGCTCCAGGCCACCCCTATTTCTCAGCATATGTGTATGTATGTATTAGGTACCACACTACTGTACTTACTTCTAACAAACATAATAAATAAATAGATAATTTAAGGTAGCTCTTTCTTCCCCATAACCCTTTCTGGCTTAAATCCTCCCTCCTCCACCACCTCCAGTTTAAATTCCATTTGGAGGAGCAAGAAACCAAGAACAAGAAGAAGGCCACCCCTATTTCTCAGCAGCCAGTGGTGTGCTCCAGGCCACCGCCATTTCTCAGCAGCCAGTGGTGTGTTCCAGGCCACCCCCATTTCTCAGCACCCAATGGAGTGTTCCAGGCCACCCCTATTTCTCAGCAGCCAGTGTTGTGTTCCAGGCCACCCCTATTTCTCAGCAGCCAGTGGTGTGCTCCAGGCCACCCCTATTTCTCAGCAGCCAGTGGTGTGCTCCAGGCCACCCCTATTTCTCAGCAGCCAGTGGTGTGCTCCAGGCCACCCCTATTTCTCAGCAGCCAGTGGTGTGTTCCAGGCCACCCCTATTTCTCAGCAGCCAGTGGTGTGCTCCAGGCCACCCCCATTTCTCAGCAGCCAGTGGTGTGCTCCAGGCCACCCCTATTTCTCAGCATATGTGTATGTATGTATTAGGTACCACACTACTGTACTTACTTCTAACAAACATAATAAATAAATAGATAATTTAAGGTAGCTCTTTCTTCCCCATAACCCTTTCTGGCTTAAATCCTCCCTCCTCCACCACCTCCAGTTTAAATTCCATTTGGAGGAGCAAGAAACCAAGAACCAAGAACAAGAAGAAGGCCACCCCTATTTCTCAGCAGCCAGTGGGGTGTTCCAGGCCACCCCCATTTCTCAGCACCCAATGGTGTGTTCCAGGCCACCCCCATTTCTCAGCACCCAATGGTGTGTTCCAGGCCACCCCCATTTCTCAGCACCCAATGGTGTGTTCCAGGCCACCCCTATTTCTCAGCAGCCAGTGTTGTGTTCCAGGCCACCCCTATTTCTCAGCACCCAGTGGAGTGCTCCAGGCCACCCCCATTTCTCAGCACCTAATGGTGTGTTCCAGGCTCCCCCTATTTCTCAGCACCCAGTGGTGTGTTCCAGGCCACCCCCATTTCTCAGCACCCAGTGGTGTGTTCCAGGCTACCCCTATTTCTCAGCACCCAGTGGTGTGTTCCAGGCCACCCCCATTTCTCAGCACCCAGTGGTGTGTTCCAGGCCACCCCTATTTCTCAGCACCCAGTGGTGTGTTCCAGGCCACCCCTATCCCCGCGGCTCCAGTGGCGCCGCCCAGCCCCCTCCCCCCCCAGGCAGCGGCGTCACTGCGTCACTCCGTCAGTCGGGCGGAGCCGGCGGGGAGAGAGGACGTTCGCTGAGACAATGGCGTCGAACGGTAAACCCGCTAAAAACCCGCTAAAATAAACCCCGGGCCGCCTCCAAACGCACGCGGCCAACACCCGCCGCCCCCCCGCCATCTCATCTCCCCTCCACCTCCCCCGCGGCTGCATTTCAACGCGTCTTTTTAACCATTTTCCCCCTCACCGGATCCCCCGCCGCCATTTTGAACACTCCCCCCATTTTTCCCCCCTCGCCGCCATCGCCATCACAATCCGCCGCCATCCTCGGCCGCCGACGCCGTGCGGAGCCCCGGACCGGGAGGGGAGGGTGGACAAGGCGGGCGGGCGTCGGATGCCGGCGGTATTGAGCGCCGCCGGGGCTCGGGGGGCCCGATGTTTGGCGGATGGTGGAGGGTGGGTAGGTGTGGAGGATGGTGGTGGATGGAGAGGGGGGGAGGGGGGGAGGGGGGGGGGGGGGGGTGATGATGATGGCCGTCATCGCGGGGCTCCATCGCCGTTGCCGGCCGCCATCCACCGCCGGCATCCACCGCCTCCGCATGGCGGATGAGACGCCGCCCACCCGGGGGTGCCGGGGGGAGGAGGGGGGGAGGATGGCGGCGGATGGTGGAGGAGAAGGGAAGAGAGACGGAGGGGCCACCATCTTGGCGCAGACCCACCCGCCCCTCGTTCCCACCTAGCAATGTTGCACAATGTTGAGATTCTGCAAATCAACTCTGCAATTTATCCCAGCAGATAAAGCATAAAGAGAGGATATTACAAGAAACAAATATGAAAGAATTTTGCTTGGACGACCTGAAATTAAAGCACATAATTAGCTAATTACCTAATTGTAGCTAATTACAAAAATTCAATTACTAGATCTTCCAATGTTGAAAATTTTTGTGAGATTTTAAAAATCAACTCTGCAATTTACCCCTTTTGTGAGATTTTAAAAATCAACTCTGCAATTTACCCCTTTTGTGAGATTTTAAAAATCAACTGCAATTTATCCCATTTTTAAAGCATTTTTTGCAATTTATTAAGCATAAAAAGAACATATAACAAAAAACAAATATGAAAGAATCCTCCTTGGATGACCTGAAATTAAAGCATATAATTAGTTAATTACCTAATTGTAGCCAATTACAAAATTCAATTACTAGATCTTGCAATGTTGAATTTTTTGTGAGATTTTAAAAATCAACTCTGCAATTTATCCCATCAGATAAAGCATAATAAGTTTGAAGAATGAGCTGAAATTAAAGCATAGTTAGTTACCTAATTGTAGCTAATTACAAAATTCAATTACTAGATCTTGCAATGTTGAAAATGTTTGTGAGATTTTAAAAATCAACTCTGCAATTTGTCCCATCAGATAAAGCATAAAAAGATGTGAAAAGAAACAAATATGAAAGAATCTTGCTTGGATGACCTGAAATTAAAGCATATAATTAACTAGTTACCTAATTGTAGCTAATTACAAAATTCAATTACTAGATCGAACAATGTTGAAACATTTTGTGAGATTTTAAAAATCAACTCTGCAATTTACCCCATCAGATAAAGCATAATAAGAAGTTTGAAGAATGACCTGAAATTAAAGCATAGTTAGTTATCTAATTGTAGCTAATTACAAAATTCAATTACTAGATCTAGCATTGTTACAAAATATTGAGATTTAAAAAATCAAGTCTGCAATTTATCCCATCAGATAAAGCATAAAAAGATGTGAAAAGAAACAAATATGAAAGAATCTTGCTTGGATGACCTGAAATTATAACATATTAGTTAGTTACCTAATTGTAGCTAATTACAAAATTCAATTACTAGATCTAGAAATGTTGAAAATTTTTGTTGAGATTTTAAAAATCAACTCTGCAATTTACCCCATCAGATAAAGCATAAAAAGAAGATATAACAAGAAACAAATATATAACCGTATAACAATTCCAGCACGGAAACAGGCCTTCTCGGCCCTTCCAGTCCGTGCCGACCATTTATTTTCCCCTAGTCCCATCTACCTGCACTCAGACCATACCCCTCCATTCCCTTCCCGTCCATATACCTACAATGGAATATGAAAGAATCTTGCTTGGATGACCTGAAATTAAAGCATATAATTAGTTAGTTACCCAATTGTAGCTAATTACAAAATTAAATTACTAGATCTAGCAATGTTACAAAATGTTGAGATTTTAAAAATCAAGTCTGCAGTTTATCGCATCAGATAAAACATAAAAAGAAGACATTACAAAAAACAAATATGAACGAATCTTGCTTGGATGACCCGAAATTAAAGCATATAATTAGATAATTACCTAATTGTAGCTAATTACAAAATTCAAGTTCTAGATCTAGCAAATTTACAAAATGTTGAGATTTAAAAAAACAAGTATGCAATTTATCCCATCAGATAAAACATAAAAAGAAGTTTGATCTGACACCTAATTCACTTTCATATCTTCTGTATTAAAAAAGTTATGGCCATTTACATACTCTGAAATTAGCATCTTGTAGCAATGTTACAAAATGGCGAGACTCTGAAATTAGCATCTTGTTCCCTATTGCTTTTCCATTGACTTGACACAAAAGCTGTGATCCAGGACAGTCAAAAGCCCATAACTTTCTTAAAAATTAAGAGAACTGAAAGAAAATGTCAGTTATTATAGATTGAAGCATTCTGAAACAAATATGAAACAATCTTACTTGGATGACCTGAAATTAAAGCATATAATTAGTTAGTTACCCAATTGTAGCTAATTACAAAATTCAATTACTAGATCTAACAATGTTACAAAATGTTGAGATTTTAAAAATCTAGCCTGCAATTTATCCCATCAGATAAAGCATAAAAAGAAGTTTAATTTGACACCTAATTCACTTTCATATCTTCAGTATTAAAAAGGTTGTGGCCATTTTCATACTCGGAAATTAGCATCTTGTTCCCTATTGCTTTTCCATTGACTTGACACAGAAGCTGTGATTGAGGACAGTCAAAAGCCCATAACTTTCTTAAAAATTAAGAGAACTGAATGACATTTTCAGTTGTTGTAGATTGAAGCATTCTGAAACAAATATGAAACAATCTTACTTGGATGACCTGAAATTAAAGCATATAATTAGTTAACATAGAAACATAGACAATAGGTGCAGGAGTAGGCCATTTGGCCCTTCGAGCCTGCACCGCCATTCAATATGATCATGGCTGATCATCCAACTCAGTATCTTGTACCTGCCTTCTCTCCATACTCCCTGATCCCCTTAGCCACAAGGGCCACATCTAACTCCCTCTTAAATATAGCCAATGAACTGGACTCAACTACCTTCTGTGGCTGAGAATTCCAGAGATTCACATCTCTGTGTGAAAATATTTTTTCTCATCTCGGTCCTAAAATCGGTACCTTCCTTAACTTTGGTGCCACTGTGGGGGTCTGTTGTGTGTGGACTTCTGTGTTTGTGCTTTTTAAAAAAAATATATATATGTTTAATTATTTATTTTTATGTTAATGACTGTAAGGAAAATCCATTTCGTTGTCTCTAAAATTAGATAATGACAATAAATTGAATACAATACAATTGAATAAAAGACTTCCCCCTTCTCCTTAGACTGTGACCCCTTGTCCTGGACTTCCCCAACATCGGGAATAATCTTCCTGCATCTAGCCTGTCCAACCCCTTAAGAATTTTGGAAGTTTTTATAAAATCCCCCCTCAATCTTCTAAATTCCAGCGTTACCTAATACCTAGAGTTAGTTACCTAATTGTAGCTAATTACAAAATTGAATTACTAGATCTAAACATCTATCCGTTTCTTAAGAAAAGATTAACATTTTTAAATAGCCTAAGTGTCCAATTAACATTCACACAAGAATTCACAATATAACATGATCATATTGAATGGCAGTGCAGGTTCGAAGGGCCGAATGGCCTACAACTACACTTATTTTCTATGTTTCTATGTAACACGATTTTTTAATCTCATTGTCATGAATTTTTAGGCCAAATGGAAGGACTTTAGTGTTTAATTCCTGTAAATTAAAGGCCATTTTAATTATCTTGCGAGTGGGTTTTTGTGGAACGCGATTGATGGGAAGGTTGCGGTTTGCGGTGAATTTAAACCCCATATCGGCAGGAAAAATACTGCCGGTTCGTATGGGGCCCAAATCGCATTTTCGCAACGTAAAGTCATCCTAAGAAGCAAGTTGATATGTAAAATAAACGACTTACCTTGCTTTGCCCCGTACGTGAGATCCGGCCCGCTATTGGCGTTAGAACTCGCTTTTTATTTTACTCCAGCGCTGAAATTGTCCCGTAGTTTTAAAACAAAATTCCGAGAACGGCCGTCGGAACAAATTTTCAGCATCAGGTAGTAGCCCGAGAAAATATATCTCGGACAGGCAGGAGAAAACGGGCACTTTAATCTCGACCCCCTACTCAAAGGCACCAAAGTCGCACACCAGTTTAGTTTAGAGATACAGCGCGGAAACAGACCCCACCGGCCCCAGGAGCCCACGCCGACCAGTGATCCCCCCCCCCCCGCACACTAGTTTAATTTAGAGATACAGCGCGGAAACAGACCCCACCGGCCCCAGGAGCCCACGCCGACCAGTGATCACCCCCCCCCCCCCGCACACTAGTTTAATTTAGAGATACAGCGCGGAAACAGACCCCACCGGCCCCAGAGCTCACGCCGACCAGTGATCACCCCCCCCCCCCCACACACTAGTTTAATTTAGAGATACAGCGCGGAAACAGGCCCTTCCCCACTGAGTCCGCGCCGACCAGTGATCGCCCCGCACACTAGTTTAGTTTAGAGATGCAGCGCGGAAACAGGCCCTTCCCCACCGAGTCCGCGCCGACCAGCGATCGCCCCGCACACTAACACTACCCTAGACGAGGGACAATTTTTCCATTGATACCAAGCCAATTAACCTACAAACCCGCATGTCTTTGGAGTGTGGCTGGAGACCAGCAATCACCCCGTACACTAGCACTATCCTACACACTACGGACAATTTACAGAAGCCAATTGACCCGCACGTCTTTGGAGTATGGGCGGTAACTGCCTCAGAGGGCGGTGGAGGCCGGTTCTCTGGATGCTTTCAAGAGAGAGCTCGATAGGGCTCTTAAAGATAGCAGAATCAGGATATGGGGAGAAGGCAGGAACGGGGTACTGATTGGGGATAATCAGCCATGAACACTGTTCCTGCCTTCTCCCTATATCCCCTGACTCCGCTATCTTTAAGAGCCCTATCTAGCTCCCTCTTGAAAGTTTCCAGAGAATCGGCCTCCTCCGCCCTCTGATGCAGAGAATCCCACAGATTCACAACTCTCTGGGTGGAAAAGATTCTCCTCGTCTCCGTCCTATATGGCCGACCCCTTATTCTTAAACTGTGTGTGGCCCCTACTTCTGGACTCCCCCAACATCGATGCCTCTAGCGTGTGTCCAAACCCTTAATAATCTTATATGTTTCAATAAGACCCCCTCTCATTCTTCTAAACTCCAGTGTGTACAAGCTTAGCCTGCAACAGTCTCGCCATCCCGGGAATTAACCTGGTGAACCTACGCTGGGCTCCCTCAATAGCAAGAATGTCCTTCCTCAAATTTGGAGACCAAAACTGCACACAATACTCTGTACAGACAGCACCTGTAGTCAGGATCGAACCCGGGTCTCTGGCGCCGTGAGGCAGCAACTCCTACCACTGAGCCACACACATTATTGTACCTGTCTGCTCACCCAACCACAAACTCCCTACAACATTGTGACTTTCTTTTTTTCTTCTCTTTATTGTTTTCCAGAAAATTTCGGGCAAGCTTCCACACAAAAGTAAGTCAGAGCTTCTTCGACGAGTTGGGTTGTGTGGGGAGGGCGTGTGTAAGAAGGAACTGCAGATGCTGAGGCACAAAGTTCTGGAGTCGCCAAGCGGGACAAGCGGCATCTCTGGAGAAGGAATGGGTGATGTTTTGGGGTTGAGACCCTTCTTCAGACTGAAAGAAGCCTCTCCAGAGATGCTGCCTGTCCCACTGAGTTACTCCAGCGTTTTGTGTACATCTTAAGAGCGCAGTTAGACAGGGAATGTTATAGAAACATAGAAATTAGGTGCACGAGTAGTCCATTCGGCCCTTCGAGCCTGCACCACCATTCAATGTGATCATGGCTGATCATCCAACTCAGTATCCCGTACCTGCCTTCTCTCCATACCCTCTGATCCCCTTAGCCACAAGGGCCACATCTAACTCCCTCTTAAATATAGCCAATGAACTGGCCTCAACTGCCCTCTATGGCAGAGAGTTCCAGAGACCCACCACTCTCTGCGTGAAAAAAGTCCTTCTCATCTCGGTCCTAAAGGATTTCCCCCTTATCCTTAAGCTGTGACCCCTTGTCCTGGACCTCCCCAACATCGGGAACAATCTTCCTGCATCTAGCCTGTCCAACCCCTTAAGAATTTTGTAAGTTTCTATAAGATCCCCTCTCAATCTCCTAAATTCTAGAGAGTATAAACCGAGTCTATGCAGTCTTTGTTCATAAGACAGTCCTGACATCCCAGGAATCAGTCTGGTGAACCTTCTCTGCACACCCTCTATGGCAATAATGTCCTTCCTCAGATTTGGAGACCAGAACTGTACGCAATACTCCAGGTGTGGTCTCACCAAGACCCTATACAACTGAAGTAGAACCTCCCTGCTCCTATACTCAAATCCTTTTGCTATGAAAGCTAACATACCATTGGCTTTCTTCACTGCCTGCTGCACCTGCATGCCTACTTTCAATGACTGGTGTACCATGACACCCAGGTCGCGTTGTAGATCAGAATGGATCCAGGATCGAATGCTTTGTGGCCTCATGCCCCGTCCCACTTAGGAAAGATGAACGGAAACCTCTGGAGACTTTGCGCCCCACCCAAGGTTTCCGTGCGGTCCCAGAGGTTGTTGTCCTCCGGCAACCACCTTCATCCAGCATCACAACCGGCTTCGACTAAAAAAAAATACCGATTTTTAAAACGGAAACCACTTTCGACCATTAGGGAGACTGACAAAAACCTGCCGTTTTAGACCCCGTATGTAAGGAAGGATGTGCCGGCTCTGGAGAGGGTCCAGAGGAGGTTTATAAGAACGATCCCAGGAACGAGCGGGTTAACATACGCTGAGCATTTGTCGGTGCTGGGCCTGTACTCGCTGGAGCTTAGAAGAACCGGGGGGGGGGAAGAGACCTCATTGACACTTCACTGAACAGTGAAAGGGCTGGATGGAGTGGATGTTTCCACTAGTGGGAGAGTCTAGGACCAGAATTAAAGGACCTTCCTTCAGGAAGGAGATGAGGAGGAATTTCTTTAGCCAGAGGGCTGTGAATCTGTGGGATTCATTGCCACAGACGGCGGTGGAGGCCACAAGTCAGTGGATATATTTAGATTTAAGGCAGGGATAGATGGGGAGGAGAGGAATGAGTGGGTTAGCGTACGTTGAGCGTTTGTCAGCAGAGATAGATAGATTGTTGATTAGTACGGGTGTCGGGGAGAAGGCAGGAGAATGGGGTTACGAGGCAGAGATAGATCAGCCGTGATTGAATGGTGGAATGGACTCGATGGGCCGAATGGCCTCATTCTACTCCTGTCACTAATGACCTTGTACAGGGGGTGGATTTGGATGGCAGTGATTAGTTTGACCTGTGATTGTGAGGGATTGCTGACCTGTCGTTCTCTGTCCCTCCCTCCAGCTACGGGAGCTACAGCGCCCAGCCGGGTCAGGGGGGCTACACACAGCCCCCCCCGCAGGGGTACAACCAAGGTTACAGTGGGTACAGCCAGTCCACCGACACCTCTGCCTACACCCAGAGCGGTGGCAGCGGCTACGGCTCGTCTTACAGCCAGGCACAGACTGGTAAGCTGCTCGTGTCCGAACCGAGCGACCGCAGGTACACACAACATGCCTGAGGAACTCGGCGGCATGTTGTCCACGTTCTCCACAGAGATGCTGCCTGTCTGACCTGCTGAGTTACTCCAGCACTTTGTACCTGTCCATGTTCTCCACAGAGATGTGTTAAAGAAGGAACTGCAGATGCTGGAGAATCGAGGGTACACAAAAGGCTGGAGAAACTCAGCGGGTGCAGCACCATCTAAGGAGCGAAGGAGATAGGCAATGTTTCGGGTCGAGACCCTTCTCCACAGAGATGCTGCCTGACCCGCTGAGTTACTCCAGCACTTTGTTCTAAATTCCAGCGAATACAAGCCCAGTCGACCCATTTCAACGTCAGTCCCGCCATCCCGGAGTCGCTGGCTGTATCCTGGACGATATTAGCCCAGTATCCCCTCCGTCTTCCCCCCCCCCCCCAAACAGTCTCCCGTCTCCCTCTATCCCCCAACAGCCCCGTCCCTCGCTCTCTCCCCCAACAGCTCTCCCCCCGTCCCTCACTCCCTCCCCCAACAGCCCCGTCCCTCGCTCTCTCCCCCAACAGCCCCCCGTCTCCCGTCCCTCGCTCCCTCCCCCAACAGCCCCTCTCTCTGCCATTGTCCAGCGTCATGCCGTTAGCTTTCCTCACTGCCTGCTGCTGGGCAAGAGATACAGAGGTGTGAAAACGAACGCACACACCTCCAGATTCAGGGGCAGTTTCTTCCCGGCTGTTATCGGGCAACTGAACTGTCCTCTCACCAACTAGAGAGCGGTCCTGACCTCCCATCCACCTCATTGGAGACCCTCGCACTATCTTTAATGGAACTGTACCTTGCACTAAACGTTATTCCCATAAGCCTGCATCTCTACACTGTGGACGGCTTGAATGTTAGCCTTCTTTGCTGCCTGCTACGCGGATGCATGTGCCTTGTTTATGCGTGTGCTGCTAAATTACTGGGTGAGTACAGACTGTTGAGGGAATTATTGAACACAAGCCCATACTGCGCTCTCTGGTTTGTTACACAGGCTACGGGAACCAGCCCGCCTCTCAGGGCTATAGTCACTCTAGCCAGGGGGGCTACAGCTCATCAGGGTATGGCAACACCCAAACTCCTCAAAGCTCCTACGGCCAGCAATCCTCCTACCCCAGCTACGGGCAACAGACCCCGTCCGCAACTTCCTCCAGCAGGTGAGTCGTCGTCCCCCCCCCCCCCCCCCCCCCCCCCCCCCCCCCCGGGTGGGGGCATCCGAGGGTTCCACGTGCAAGCACTTAATGGCTAGTGGGGTAGCGCAAGGCTCGGTGCTGGGACCGCAACTATTTACAATATACATCAATGATTTGGATGAAGGGATTCAAAGTAACATTAGCAAATTTACAGATGACACAAAGCTGGGTGGCAGTGTGAACTGTGAGGAGGATGCTATGAGAATGCAGGGTGACTTGGACAGGTTGGGGGAGTGGGCAGATGCATGGCAGATGCAGTTTAATGTGGATAAATATGAGGTTATCCACTTTGGTAGCAAAAACAGGAAGGCAGATTACTATCTAGATGGCGTCAAGTTGGGAAAAGGGGAAGTAGAACGGGATCTGGTACATCAGTCTATGAAAGTAAGCATGCAGGTACAGCAGGCAGTGAAGAAAGCGAATGGCATGTTGGCCTTCATAACAAGAGGAGTTGAGTACAGGAGCAAAGAGGTCCTTCTGCAGTTGTACAGGGCCCAGGTGAGACCACACCTGGAGTATTGTGTGCAGTTTTGGCCTGTTGGCCTTCATAGCATGAGGAGTTGAGTACAGGAGCAAAGAGGTCCTTCTGCAGTTGTACAGGGCCCTGGTGAGACCACACCTGGAGTATTGTGTGCAGTTTTGGCCTGTTGGCCTTCATAACATGAGTTGAGTACAGGAGCAAAAAGGTCCTTTTGCAGTTGTACAGGGCCCCAGTGAGACCACACCTGGAGTATTGTGTGCAGTTTTGGTCCCCAAATTTGAGGAAGGACATTCGTGCTATTGAGGGACTCCAGGTTATCCGGTAGGTTCACTAGGTTAATTCCCGGGATGGTGGGATTGTCATATGCTGAGAGAATGGAGCGGCTGGGCTTGTATACTCTGGAGTTGAGAAGGATGATAGGGGATCTTATTGAAACATATAAAATTATTAAGGGTTTGGACACGCTAGAGGCAGGAAACATGTTCCCGATGTTGGGGGTGTCCAGAACCAGGGGCCACACACACCGTTTAAGAATAAGGGGTCAGCCATTGAGAACGGAGACGAGGAAACACTTTTTCTCACAGAGAGTTGTGAATCTGAGGGATTCTCTGCCTCAGAGGGCGGTGGAGGCCGGTTCTCTGGATGCTTTCTTAAAAACAGTCAACGACAAACTGGTTAAAGGTAAACCAAGCCAACCTTTAATCGATTCGTCAGACGGGAGTGGCGGGAATTACTCAGAGGCTGGTTAACAAGAGGAGTTGAATACAGGAGCAAAGAGGTCCTTCTGCAGTTGTACAGGGCCCTGGTGAGACCACACCTGGAGTATTGTGTGCAGTTTTGGTCCCCGAATTTGTGGGAGGACATTCTTGCTATTGAAGGAGCCCAGGTTACCAGGTAGGTTCACCATGTTAATTCCCGGGATGGCGGGACTGTCACATGCTGAGACAATGGAGCGGCTGGGCTTGTATATTCAGGAATTTAGAAGGATGAGAGGGAATGTCATTAAAACATATAAGATTATTAAGGGTTTGGACACGCTAGAGGCATGAAACATGTTCCTGATGTTGGGGGAGTCCAGAACCAGAAGCCACACACAGTTTAAGAATAAGGGGTCGGCCATTTAGAACGGACATGAGGAGAAACTTTTTCTCACAGAGAGTTGTGAGTCTGTGGGATTCTCTGCCTCCGAGGGCGGTGGAGGACTGTTCTCTGGATACTTTCAAGAGGGAGTTAGGTAGAGCTCTTAAAGATAGCGGAGTCAGTTACTCCAGAACTTTGTACCTGTCCACATTCTCCAGAGATGATAGCGAGAGAATTTGAGTTTAGGAGCAAGGAGGTCCTTCTGCAGTTGTACAGGGCCCTGGTGAGACCACACCTGGAGTATTGTGTGCAGTTTTGGTCTCCTAATTTGAGGAAGAACATTCTTGCTATTGAGGGAGCCCAGCGTAGGTTCACCAGGTTAATTCCCGGGATGGCAGGACTGTGATATGCTGAGAGAATGGAGCGACTGGGCTTCTACATTCTGGAGTTTAGAGGGATGAGAGGAGATCTTATTGACTGCAAAACTGCACACAATGCACCATATGTGGTCTCACTAGAACCCTGTACAACTGCAGAAGTTCCTCTACTCAACTTCTCTTGTTATGAAACTATTCTCTTTATATTTGTTTTTTAAGAAGAGTTCCAAAAGTAGTTGTTCTGTTTGTGATGAACCTTTTGGCACTGATCGATGTTGAATGGACACCTTATCCACTCAATGTCTATTTCAATGAAAGTAAGCATGCAGGTACAGCAGGCAGTGAAGAAAGCAAATGGCATGTTGGCCTTTGTAACACGAGGAGTTGGGTTTAGGAGCATAGAGGTCCTTCTGCAGTTGTCTTATTGAAACGTATAATATTATTAAGGGATTGGACACGCTAGAGGCAGGGAACGTGTTCCCGATGTTCCTGCTATTGAGGGAGCCCAGCGTAGGTTCACCAGGTTAATGTTTGTGATGAACCTTTTGGCACTGATTGATGTTGAATGGGTACCTTATCCACACAATGTCTATTTCAATGAAAGTAAGCATGCAGGTACAGCAGGCAGTGAAGAAAGCAAATGGCATGTTGGCCTTTGTAACACGAGGAGTCGGGTTTAGGAGCATAGAGGTCCTTATGCAGTTGTCTTATTGAAACGTATAATATTATTAAGGGATTGGACACGCTAGAGGCAGGGAACATGTTCCCGATGTTCCTGCTATTGAGGGAGCCCAGCGTAGGTTCACCAGGTTAATTCCCGGGATGGCGGGACTGTCATATGCTGAGAGAATGGAGCGGCTGGGCTTGTACACTCTGGAGTTTAGAAGGATGAGAGGGGATCTTATTGAAACATATTGTTAAGGGTTTGGACACGCTAAATGCAGGAAACATGTTCCCGATGTTGGGGGAGTCCAATACCAGGGGCCACACACACACAGTTTAAGAATAAGGGGTCGGCTATTTAGGACTGACACGAGGAAACACTTTTTCTCCCAGAGAGTTTTGAGTGTGGAATTCTATGCCTCAGAGGGCGGTGGAGGCCGGTTCTCTGGATGCTTTCAAGAGAGAGCTAGATAGGGCTCTTAAAGATAGCGGAGTCAGGGGATATGGGGAGAAGGCAGGAACGGGGAACTGATTGTGGATATTAGCCATGATCACTCCCTCAATAGTAAGAATGTATCGTCAGTATTTGACTGTGTCACTCTTTAACCCCACCCACCCTCCCACCAGCAGCTATGGGGGAACTAACTCGCAGGCGGGCAGCTACGGGCACCAGCAGGGCGGCGGTGGTGGTGGAGGAGGAGGCGGCGGAGGCGGCTACGGCCAACAGGGCTCCTACGGCCAACAGTCGGGGCCCTACGGCGGGCAGCAGCAAGGATCCTACAGCGGGCAGCAGCAAGGATCCTACGGTGGCCAACAGCAAGGCTCCTACGGTGGCCAACAGCAAGGATCCTACGGTGGCCAGCAGCAGGGGTATCAGGGCCAGCAGAGTGGAGGCTACGGGCAGCAAGGCCAATACAGTGGTGGCGGCGGTGGATCAGGTGGAGGTGAGTCCCACACCCTGTCTGTCCCCCTTCACCTACAGCGAGCGCCGTGGTTGCCAGGACTAGAGGGTGTGAGTTACTGGGAGAGAGGTTGCCAGGACTAGAGGGTGTGAGTTACTGGGAGAGAGGTTGCCAGGACTAGAGGGTGTGAACTATAGGGAGAGAGGGTGCCAGGACTAGAGGGTGTGAGCTACTGGGAGAGAGGTTGCCAGGACTATAGGGTGTGAACTATAGGGAGAGAGGGTGCCAGGACTAGAGGGTGTGAGCTACTGGGAGAGAGGTTGCCAGGACTAGAGGGTGTGAGTTACTGGGAGAGAGGTTGCCAGGACTAGAGGGTGTGAGTTACTGGGAGAGAGGTTGCCAGGGCTAGAGGGTGTGGGTTACAGGGAGAGGTTGCCAGGACTAGAGGGTGTGGGTTACAGGGAGAGATTGTGGCGGGCTGGTAGGATGTGGCCAGGACTAGAGGGTGTGAACTATAGGGAGAGGGGTTGCCAGGACTAGAGGGTGTGAGTAACTGGGAGAGAGGTTTCCAGGATTAGAGGGTGTGAGCTGCAGGCAGAGGTTGCCAGGAATGGAGGGTGTGAGTTACTGGGAGAGGTTGGGGCAGGCTGGTCAGAGGTTGCCAGGACTAGAGGGTGTGAGTTACTGGGAGAGAGGTTGCCAGGACTAGAGGGTGTGAGCTACAGGGAGAGCTTGCCAGGACTGGAGGGTGTGTGAGCTTACAGGGAGAGGTTGGGGCAGGCTGGTAGGATGTTGCCAGGACTAGAGGGTGTGAGTTTCAGGGAGAGAGGTTGCGGCAGGCAGGTAGGATGATGCCAGGACTAGAGGGTGTGGGTTACAGGGAGAGGTTGTGGCAGGCTGGTGTTGAAATGATCAGACTCACAAATAAGAGTATGGGCAGGTAGGGATGAAGATGCTGACTGGACCACGTACGTCTTGCGTATGGCGTGTAGGACAACTTGTTCTATTTGATCTTATTTGATTGTGCACGCCAAGTTGATTGCATTCGTGGAAACGGGGCGGACCACGTGAAGGCTGCAATCTCCCACTCCTGGACTATATACCACTTACGCGACCGTTACAGGTGACACCCGGTATAGGTCGCCGAAATTTTCAACATGTTGAAAATTCAGCGGCGACCTGAAAGTCGCTACGACTCTTTGGAGACCTCTCACGACCATACAGGCGACCCCTGGCGACATGTCACGCATGACCTCTCACGACCATACAGCCTGTGTGGTTGTGAGAGGTCTCCTGTGGTCGTGAGAGGTCTCCAAAGAGTCGAAGCGTCTTTTTGGTTGCGGGGTGTCGGCAATCACCTGTAAAGGGCATGTCCCACTGCGGCGACCTTTCGGCGACTGTCTTCAAGCTCGAGGGTACTCGCCTGAAAAACGTCGCGCTGGATCGGCTGTCAGCGATGAAACCGCGAGCCGGAACGACCGTCTGCGCACACACACACACACACACACACACATCGCAAAGGCGGGGGCCAGGGAAAGCGGGGGAGCGCTGTCTGAAATTCTCACCCGCGATGAACAGGAAGGTAAAAGACGGCTGGCACTGTACGGTAAGTCCTTTAGAGAGCGCAGAGAAGGGGGGTAGAAAGAGTAGAGACACTTTTAAGAAGCCAGACAACTTTTAGTAAAGTTTGGCGGGCATTTAACATTACCGGTCGGTTTACTTAGCTTTTTTTCACAACAAGCTTTACCTTCGATTGACTTAGACTACTTACAAATAGCATTATGACCTGCCACGAGGAAAAAAACATCAATTTTTTTCCATGGCGACCTATTTTTACTGGCGGTCATTTTTCAGCATATTGAAAAATACGCCGGGACCTAGCTGAGGCCTTGAGTACGCAGGGACTACTCTCGAGCATGAAGGAGAGTTACAAAGACCTCCTAGGACCTCGGGTCGACCATGCTGCGAGTGTGAGTCGAGGGCAAATCCGTCTGAACTCGCGAATTAGGTTGCTGTAGTGGGACAGCCCCTTAACTGTGGCGTAAGTGGGACAAGCACTTAAAGATTGTGCTGCATGCACGGCCTATGTGGTGATATATGTATAGTAGAAAGGCACACTCATCTGCTTCCTTCCTCTCAAAGAATAACATGAAGAAGAACTACTGATTACATAAAGTAGAGTAGGTGTCTAAACTGGCGGAAGTTTAAAACGTAGCCCAGGTACTTTACGGTGTGCTTGCAGATGCGACCTGCACGCATACAGTACAGTCCTGCATCGTTTCCCGTCACTGGAGACGCGATCGGTGGTAGAATAAGTGCAGGAGATTGAAACGGCATCCCAGGACGAGTAGGATGTTGCCAGGACTAGAGGGTGTGAGCTGCAGGGAGAGGTTGCCAGGGCTGGAGGGTGTGAGTTACTGGGAGAGGTTGGGGCAGGCTGGTAGGACGTTGCTAGAGGCAGGGAACATGTTCCCGATGTTGGGGGACTCCAGAACCAGGGGCCACACACAGTTTAAGAATAAGGGGTCGGCCATTTGGAACGGAGACGAGGAAACACTTTCACACAGAGAGTTGTGCGTCTGTGGAATTCTCTGCCTCAGAGGGCGGTGGAGGCCGGTTCTCTGGATAGCTAGATAGGGCTCTTAAAGATAGTGGAGTCAGGGGATATGGGTAGAAAGCAGGAAAGGGGTACTACTGATTGGGGATGATCATATTGAATGGCGGTGCTGGCTCGAAGGGCCAAATGGCCTACTCCTGCATCTATTGTTGCTTGGACACTAGAGGGTGTGAGCTTCAGGGAGAGGTTGGGTCAGGCTGGGTCTCTATTCCATGGAGCACAGGAAGATGAGGGGCGGTCTTATAGAGGTGTATAAGATCATGAGGGGAGTAGATTGGGTAGACGCACAGAGCTTCTTGCCCAGATTAGGGGAATCAAGGACCAGAGGACACTGGTTCAAGAGGAGGGGGAGGAGATTTAGTAGAGACCTGAGGGGCAACTTTTCCACACAGAGAGTAGTGAGTGTATGGAACCAGCTGCCGGAGGAGGTAGTTGAGGCAACGTTTAAGAGACACTTGGACGGATACATGGATAGGGCAGGTTTGGAGGGTTCTGAGATGTGGGCAGGGCCAGCTATTAGTTTTGGATTTTTCCACAGTGAGAAGTGGAAAGTAAAATGTTTAAAGTTTTAAATGTGAATAACTTGTAAAATATACCATCAATCTGAAGAAAATTTGATAGACCACACCACATGACAAAAATTGTAGCGCTATCGTATATTGTTTTGGCGTAATTCAGGGCAGGACAGACACAGGCACAGACATCCACACAGACAAGATGAGAGTTACTGGACCAAGTAGGACCTGTTGGGTCCTGTCCCCTCAACGCGTGATTGTGTGTGTGTGCGCATGCGGGGGGGGGGGGGGCCTGCGGCGTCACGCACACCAACCTCCCCTTGATATATTATTAATCATTTTATTCTTTTCCACTTGTGCGTAGCCCCCAACTGCGCAGGCACGGCTAGAGATGGGGGCGGGGGCAGAGAGGGAGGGATAGGGGGGTAGAGAGTGAGGCCAGACAAGATGAGAGTTTTAGTTATATATACTAGGTATGTTACAAAACTTACCTTTAGCGGCGCTGCACTTCTGCCGCTCCCCGTGTGCGCGACTTTAGCGTCTGTCAGAGGGGGGCGGGCTTAAAGTGCCGATTTTCACCAGACCAGGATAATCGATGAATGTCGGGCGATTTAATTGCGGAAGAAAAATCGCTCCGACATTTCATCCATTAAGGTATTTTTAAATTACTCTAAGTTATTTGTTAACTAGAGTAATTTAAAAATCTCCTTCAAAAGCCGTGACCGCAGACCACCGGAAGCATTTTGCGTAGGGGAGAAAAAAAGGTAAATACTTAATTTTTTTATTAAAAGTTGGTTTTTTGGGAGGCATAAATACTATTTTCATGTTGCGAAATGGGGTCCCCAAAAAATGTATGAACCCCCAGTATTTTCCCCCCCGACTTCACCGCTAACCGCAACGTTCCAATCCACCGCATTCCGCTAAAACCCACTCGCTAGTTGATTTAAATGGCCATTTATTTACAGCATAAAACACTAAATTCCTTCCATTTGGCCCAGAAATTCATGAAAATGAGATTTAAAAATTATGTTATATTGTGGATTATTGTGTGAATGTTATTTGGACACTTAGGCAATTAAAAAAAAGTTTATCTTTTCTTAAGAAATTGATAGATGTTTAGATCTACTCATTGAATTTTGTAATTAGCTACAATTAGATAACTAACTAATTATATACTTTAATTTCAGGTAATCCAAGTAAGATTGTTTAATATTTGTTTCAGAATGCTTCAATCTATAATGACTGAAAATTTCATTGAGTTCTCTTAATTTTTAATAAAGTTATGGGCTTTTAATTTTTCCAGATCACAGCTTTTGAGTTAAGTCAATTGAAAGGCAATGGGAAGCAAGATACTCATTTCCGAGCATGAAAATGGCCATAACTTTCTTAATACTGAAGATATGAAAGTAAATTAGGTGTCAAATTAAACTTCTTGTTATGCTTTATCTGATGGGATCAATTGCAGACTTGATTTTTAAAATCTCAAAATTTTGTAACATTGCTATATATACTAGACTAAGTGGGACTCGTTGGGTTCCTGTCACACGGGAGGCCTGGTCCCCCAATGCAATATTCCACCACTCGCCCATAGCTGACAATTGCGAGGGGCTGCTCATTTTTGCCTAATGCGCCCTCCCTCATTTCGAAACTTTTCAAAAAGTGCATTTACACTTGCTACGGCTAGAGGTATAGAGATATACTAGACCAAGTGGGACCCGTTGGGTCCCGTCCCCACAACGCCATTAACCCTATAATCTCCCCCCTCCACCCACAGGCGGTTACAACCAGGACTCCAGCCCAGGCGGCGGCTACGGTAGCCAGGAGTCCGGTGGTGGCGGCGGCTACGGCGGGCAGTCGGACAGCCGGGGCCGAGGCCGTGGCGGTTACAGCCGAGGAGGGGGCGGCGGCAGTGGCGCTGGAGGACCAGGAGGCGGCTTTGAGCGTGGAGGTGGAGGTGGAGGAGGAGGCGAGAGGGGCCGAGGTGGTCGCGGCGGCAGAGGCGGCGGGGGCATGAGGTAAGGGTCGGCTCTTTCTCCATCTCGGATCGCTGCACCCTGTGGGGAGGGAGGGGGAGGGGGCAGCCGGAGAACCCGGACAGAACGGTGGACGAGAGATGGGGAGGGGAGGGAGTAAGGAGGGGGTGAGGAGATGGGGAGGGCGAGTAGTATGGAGATGAGGTGTGGAGAGTACTGGCCCTGTGCTGTCAAACGCTCATTGTATGCTGGAGGGGGGAGGGGGGAGAGAGAGACAGGATGGATGGGGAGGGTGGTGTACATGTGGCCGCACCATTCCCATTATATGCCAATGCCCCTCGATGATATCCTTCCGGAACTGCTCCAGAGAACCGGCCTCCACTGCCCTCTGAGGCAGTGAATCCTACAGACTCTCGGGTAGAAAAGTTTCTCCTCATCTCCGTTCTAAATCTCCTCTAGCGTGTCCAAACCCTTAATAATCTTATATGTTTCAATGAGATCCCCTCTCATCCTTCTAAACACCAGAGTGTACAAGCCCAGCCGCTCCATTCTCTCAGCATATGACAGTCCCGCCATCCCGGGAATTAACCTTGTAACATGTTTCCTGCATCTAGCGTGTCCAAACCCTTAACAATCTTATATGTTTTAATAAGATTTCCTCTCATCCTTCTAAACTTATATATCGTCATATGACAGTCCCTTCTCCGTTCTAAATGGCTGACCCCTCATTCTTAAAACACTCATCGTATGCCTGAGGAGGGACGGGGGGTGGGAGAGAGAGTGGGAGGATGGAGGGGGCGAAGGAGTGAGGCTGGGTGTGGGGTCAGGTGGGGGGGGGGAGAGAGGGAGGGGGTGGGCGGGAGAGAGGCAGGATGGATGGGGAGGGGGTGGGAGGGAGAGAGGCGGGATGGATGGGGGGGGTGTGGGGGGGTTGGTGAGAGTGGGACATCCTCGTCTTCCGTTCTGCCCGAGTGTGCGTGCGGCAGGCTGCTGTCGGTTCCGAGGGGAGGGGAAGGGAGGGGAGGGGGTGGTGGCGGCTCGTTCGTCCTCTCCAGCGAGGAAGCCTGTTTTCAAAACAAAAAAAAGTCGATCACCATCTCTCTTGTTCACTGACGTGCCTCGAAATGGTCACCGGCCAGGCGCCGTTCTCTCGTTTAAGAAATAATGCCAGTTAAAATCGAAATGCCGTAGTAACTCAGCGGGTGGGGCGGCATCTCTGGAGAGGACGGGGGCGGGCAATGTTTTGGGTCACCCCTTCCATCTCTCCAGAGATGCCACCATCATCTGCTGGGCCACAATCTCTTTGTACATCTGCATTCAACAGGGCAACTTGTTATACCTGTGTTATAAAAAGCGTTCTCAACAGAAGGTGGTGCAATATGTTTGATGTACTGTTTAAACTGAATCAAGTTTTTTTAATTTAAAAATCAACCCCTCAGCAGGGTTTGTTGAGGATCCTGGGAGGGGCGCGAAAATGGACCAGTCGCTGGTCTGTGTAAAACTACTCTGGTGAACGTTATTCAGTGTTAAAGGTCTCTCTCTTTCTCTCTCTCTCACACACACACACACACACAGTGTGTGGCATAACAGCCTAGGTTTAGTCGTGTAAGACGCTGGTTTAAATCAAAAAGGCAGACACAAAATGCTGGAGTAACTCAGCGGGACAGGCAGCGTCTCTGGAGAGAAGGAATGGCGATGTTTCTGAAGTACGGTCTTGGCCCTAAACGTCGCCCGTTCCTTTGCAATCATTTCCGACGTACTTCCTACCCGTATCAGATAAATGATGAGGTGGACAAAAATGCTGGAGAAACTCAGCGGGCCAGGCAGCGTCTCTGGAGAGAAGGAATGGCGATGTTTCTGAAGTAGGGTCTTGGCCCTAAACGTCGCCCGTTCCTTTGCAATCATTTCCGACGTACTTCCTACCCGTATCAGATAAATGATGAGGTGGACAAAAATGCTGGAGAAACTCAGCGGGCCAGGCAGCGTCTCTGGAGAGAAGGAATGGGCGATGTTTCTGAAGGGTCTCGAGCCGAAACATCGCCCGTTCCTTCTCAATAATAATAATCGTAAATAAATGCATCACTATTTTAGAAGCACTGCTTGAGCGGAGGTCCAACCTATCAGAGAAATAAAATGCTCCATCTAACTCTCCTTTGAAAGTATCCAGAGAACCGGCCTCCACTGCCGCCCTCTGAGGCAGAGAATCCCACAGACTCACAACTCTCTGTGAAAAAGACTAACGGTAGACAAAAATGCTGGAGAAACTCAGCGGGTGAGCCAGCATCTATGGAGCGAAGGAATAGGCGACGTTTCGGGTCGAGACCCTTCTTCAGACTTAGAATAATAATAGATAAATATGACATTGGGAAAACATCAAGTCAGAATGCAATATTTCACAGTATCGTGATATAGCGGAACAAAAATATTGGTGTGTGTGTTCAGATGTGATGGCCTTGGGGTAGAAACTATTTGTTAATCTTGTGTGTGATTTGACGGGCCTGTAACGCTCTCACGAGGGGCAGAAGGGCCACCAGGTGATGTGTGGGATGAGACCTTTAAGAAAGAACTGCAGATGCTGGAAAAATCGAATTGCAGACAAAAATGCTGGAGAAACTCAGCGGGTGAGGCAGCATCTATGGAGGGAAGGGTCTCGACCCAAAACGTCACCTTCGCTCCATAGATGCTGCCTCACCCGTTGAGTTTCTCCAGCATTTTCTGTCTGATAAAGTATTATTGTATATAGACAAAAATGGTAGAGAAACTCAGCGGGTGAGGCAGCATCTATGGAGCGAAGGAATGGGTGAGAGTGAGTCCCACCGCAAATTGGAGGAGCAGCACCTCGTAATTGTATGGAGGTGACGTTGCAGACTGATGTGAGGGTGGATGGGGGGGGGCGGGAAGAAGAAAGGAGGATGCGGAGACAGTATGCTGTGGGAGAGTACCTCATATTTCGCTTCGGTAGTTTACACCCCAGCGGTATGAACATTGACTTCTCCAATTTCAGGTAGTCCTTGTTTTCTCCCTCCTTCCCCTCCCCTCCCCAGCTCTCCCACAAGCCTGCTGTCTCCGCCTCTTCCTTTCTTCTTCCCGCCCCCACATCAGTCTGAAGAAGAGTCTCGACCCGAAATGTCCCCTATTCCTTCGCTCCGTTGTTAAGGTTCATTTCTTAAAACAGACAACTCACAATAGGTTAGGTAAACCAACACAAGCTTTACTGATCATTAGCCGGCGAGAGTGCCAGGGATACAAAGTCAAGTATGCAACTGACACTTGACCCCTCTCTTCCCTCTCTCTGCCTCCCCTCTTGTGAAGGTTCACTTCTTAAAAACATACAACACACAATGGGTTAGGTAAACCAACTCAAGCTTCACTGATCATCAGCCGGTGAGAGTTCCAGGGATACAAAGTCAAGTATGCAGCAGTTATTTAACTCCCCTGAGCCACCACTCTAATGAACAAAGACATACAACATTTTTTAAAGTGTTTTGGAAACGTGGTCACATGTTTATACAGAGTCTACCCATTCAAAGTTTGCTTGTCACTAATACAATACACTTGTCATCTTGTGGTTCCACCAATCACAAACTGTTGATCACAAAACCCAAACAACAGGAACTTAGTAATCTTCGATGTCAGCTACCAACCAGAAGGCTTGTGTTTACAGAAGCTACCACAACCTCAAGAAATGCATCCTCTCCCACCATTGTCAATGGTCTGAAGAAGGGTTTCAGCCCGAAACGTTGCCTATTTCCTTCGCTCCATAGATGCTGTTGCACCCGCTGAGTTTCTCCAGCACTTTTGTCTACCATAGCAGGAAGCAGCTCTCCCTCCGACTCCGGATTTTCTTGAGGTTTACTCCTGGAGCCTTTTCCATGACTGGATATGGCCACAAGGCAGTGGAGGTTTTAAATCTCTCCTAGATGGACCGCTGACGAGCCCCATCTGCCCGGGACTCGTGGGGGCGGTCTGTAGCACCTGCCCACTGCCCATAAAACATTTTACTATTAACTAGGATATTCTCACCACAGATGCTGCCTCACCCGCTGCGTTTCTCCAACATTTCTGTCTACTTGTGGGGATGAACTGAGAACTTTAGCGTATGTGATGCCTTCTCTTAGCTATACAGATCTCTTCCAGGCCAGGCAGGTGTGTGCTGGTGGTGATCTGGGCTGTATTCATGACTTCTTGACAAACGTAGAACTGTTGCCGCATCACATGTGTCTATATAGCTGCTGCCACAGTTTCTCCAGCATTTTGTGTGTTAGGTGTGTGTGTTAAAGGTCGCGGGTGAGTATGTTTGGGCTGGGTTTGATGAACTATGGTTGAAATATATTAATGTGAAACACATTTTTATCACTTGTCTACCATGTCTGATGTTAACAAACTGCACTTTTGTGTGTCACAGGTATACAAAGTGAAATGAACTTAACACTTACGCCACCCTATACACTAGCCAACATAAAGCAGCCCAATTTTATATTTTGTTTCTCAGCATAAGGAGCTTTTTTTTTTTTTTGCATGCTGTGCACTCTCAAACAAAGAAAAAAAGGCAAAACGCCAACACAACTCAGTTGATTTTTAAAATCTCTTTTATACAAGAAGAGAGAGAAAAAAAGCTATGTCTCGTTATACAGATTTTAAAAAAATATCTCTTTGCCGTAGCGGAAAGTGTGTGTATTTAAGTTATGAACATTTTTTTTAAAAAAGGTGATCAAGTCAAACAAGGTGTCCTTACGCTAGATATTCTGTGTTGTCCCCTTTGCTGGGATGAATTTGGTGTTGCACATTGCAGGTTTTTATATATATATTTTTTTGACTCATAAAAAGATCAAACCGTGTGAGGTGTGAAGGTGAAATTGTCCTCAGGTTAGCTCTGCGAATATACTTTATATCTCTCTATATATATATATATATATCTCTCTCTCTAAGGTTTGGTTCTAGGGAGTATTTGGTGTTCCCACGGTGAGAGTGCCAGGGATACAAAGTCAAGTATGCAACAGTCGAGAGCTTTAAGGCTCTTTCTGGTGTCGTGCACGAGACTCTTAAGACTGGTTTTACATTTGTCTAAAATGCATCTTGCTAAAACAAAAAAAAAGGTCTGGTTTTTTTTTAAAACAGGAGAAACTAAAAGGAAATGGAGTGTGTTTGCATAGGTCTAAGCTCATCACAAACAAACAAACAAACGAACAAACAAGCTAACACACACACACTCACTCACTCACTCACACACACACACACACACACACACGTCGAAAGACTTCAATTTCTGCAAATTTGTCTTCCCAGCTGTACAGAACGGGGTGGATTCAATAAGTTCGGTGGTAAGTTCAGAGATAAAGCAAAAAAAAAGCAAAAAGAACTATATATATATATTTTATTTTTAAAAATGGGAGCACATTTGATGTGTGTTTTACCGCAGTTGTTAATGTGAGCCACCTGGGTGTTTATGCCCTGTTTATTCTAGACTGGGAGGAACGGGGGAATGAGTAACAGGTTGGGGTTTGTGTTGGGGGGGGGGGGGGGGTGGTTGTTGGATTGTGGATCATGTGACCGATGCGACCAGACGCAGTTCTGGGTCCGGTAAGTATTTCTGGGCCAGGTACAAGAGTAATCCATCCATATATTAGAAAACGATCTCTATGTAAGTGTGCGTGTGTGTGCACAAGGGCACAGCACCGAATGTTACCATCTTAACGGGGGAAAAAACTTTAAAAGGTTCTCTTGGTATTGCATGGTTTCAATCACTGGTTACTCAATCCAAAATGAAAACTTTAAATGGTGGAGTTAAAGCAGGAAGGTTTCACTTATAGGTTTTGTGTGTAGACAAATCTGTTTATATTTGAGTGTGTGTGTATATATATTTACAATGCCGACTCTGAGAGGAGTCTAGTTTGGTGGAACTTGTGGAATTGTGAAATGTGTTTTACCACAGAGGGGAGGGGGTGTTGTCTTATGTTGTGAAGTCACACATAGCCCACATGCCCCATCCACGCTAGTCCCACCTGCCCACGTTTGGCCCATATCCCTCCAAACCTGCCCATGTCCGTGGACGTGTCTTAATTGCTCATCCTCCTGCACACCAAAGAATAGAGTCCCAGCCCTGCCCCAACCTCTCCCCGTAGCTCAAGCCCCTCGAGTCCCGGCAACATCCTTGTAAATCTTCTCTGCGCCCACTCCAGCTCGACGACATCTACCTCCTCCGGCAGCTCGTTCCATACACCCAACACCCTCTGTGGAAGGGTCTCGACCCGAAACGTCGCCTATCTCCTTCGCTCCTTAGATGCTGCTGCACCCGCTGAGTTTCTCCAGCTTTTTGTGTAACCCTCTGTGGAAAGGTTGCCCCTCAGGTTCCTATTCAATCTTCCCCCCCCCCCCCCCACCTTAAACCCGCGTCCTCTAGTCCTCGATTCCCTTACTCTGGGCAAGAGACCGTGTGTCTACCCGATCTATTCCTCTCGTGATTTTGTACACCTCTATCGATCACCCCTCATCCTCCTGCGCTCCAGGGAATAGAGTCCCAGCCTGCCCCAACCTCTCCCTGTAGCTCAGGCCCCCTCAAGTCCCGGCAACACCCTCGTAGATCTTCTCTGCGCCCTTTCCAGCTCGACGACATCTCTCCTATACCCTGGGTGACCAAAACCTAAACGTGGCCTCGCCATCGTACAATACTCTGCATTTAAACTAAAACAGCGCGGAAACAGGCCCTTCCCCACCGAGTCCACGCCGACCAGCGATCGCCCCGTACACTAGTTTAGTTCAGAGATACAGCGCGGAAACAGGCCCTTCCCCACCGAGTCCGCGCCGACCAGCGATCGCCCCGTACACTAGTTTAGTTCAGAGATACAGCGCGGAAACAGGCCCTTCCCCACCGAATCCGCGCCGACCAGCGATCGCCCCATACACTAGTTTAGTTCAGAGATACAGCGCGGTAACATACCTTTCCCCACCGTGTCCGCGCCGACCATCGATCGCCCCGTACACTAGTTCTATTCTACACTGGGAACAATTTTTTACATTCATACCAAGCCAATTGATAGGGACTATTTTTACATTGATGCCAAGCCAATTAACCTACAAACCCGCACGTCTTTGGAGTGTGGGAGGAAACTGGAGCGGCCGGAGAAAACCCACACAGCTCACGGGGAGAGAACGTCCAAACTCTGTACGGACAGCGCCTGCGGTCAGGATCGAACCTGGGTCTCTGTGGCCGTGAGGCAGCAACTCTACCGCTGTGTCACCCGCACTCTGGTTCATCCCAGCTGTTCTTTTGTTTCAAAGGGCGGAAAAGTTTGCTTAGGGGTATGGTAAAGGTGTTAAAATACGAGGTCGCACACACACACACAAACAAACGCACGGGTGTATATATATATAAATATATATATTTAAAGACACAAGCAACGATGGGAAGAAAATCCACCTTTTCCTTGGCTGTGTTGGGTTTAACGGTGTCTCCTGCACAGTCGCCCATCGCTGGCCCCAGATGGGAAATGGAAAAACCTGGAGGCCGACTAGATCGGGATCGGTGCTGGAGAACCAATCATGGAGGGGGGGTGGGGAGGACGTGAACGATAAATTAAAAAAACTTTGCAACGGAGGCCAAAACATATATACACACACACACACACACAAAGACAGACGCACATCTGTGCATGAAAGCCACCGGCTGCTGCTGGGATGCAAAATGGTATAGGATTGGTCTTGGTGACTTCTAAACACCCCCCCCCCCCCCCCACACACACAACCCCCTCCCCTCCCGCAATAACAAAAAAGCAAGCAGGCTGGACCGGGGAGGTCCTTGTGTCCTTGTATGGTGGTGTTGTTTGATATTCCCCGCAAGCTCGGGGCAGGCTCTCTTGCTGATGTGCGGCGTGCCTTCGGTAGCTCGAGCGTCATTAATCTTCTACCGCTTTTCTTTCTCTCACCCGCCTGCCTCTCCCCAATCCCCCCCTCCTCCTCTCCCCCACCCACCCCTCCCTCAACGCCCACCCGCCCGCGACGGACAACGCCAAGGACCCAGAGACCAAGGCCCGGGATCGTCCAACTCTGGTAGGTGGCGGGAAGGGGGAGGGGCGTTCAACATGTTTAATCAATAACTAGACCCCAACGCATCCGTCCCCTGCCCGAGAGAGTAGAGAGGGAGGGGGGTAGAGTTTGAGGGAGGGGTGTGCGTCGTCACAGGGGAGGACTGCTTCCCGAACGCAATACTCCCTCGCTCCAGGCAGGGCCCGAGTACCGGTTGGGGGGGGGGTGATGTCACTCGTAGTGTGAGCAAGCAGACAGCGTTTTCACTCTTTCCCCCCCCCCCCCAAAAAACGTTTTTCCAGATTTTTGAACACCTTCATTAATAACTCGAGAAATAAAGGATGAATTTTTCAGAGAACATTTCAGAAACCTCTACCGGAATATGTAAAAAATTTACCATTAGTGCATCGTTTTATTGAGAAGTGATTATACACAAATGCGCACAGAAATAAATAAACACACAGACAAGATCAGACTTAATAGGTACTAGACCAAGGGCAGCCGTTTCCTCCCCGCCCCCCCCAAAGTTTTTTCAGATTTTCGAACATCTTCATTAATAACTCGAGAAATAAAGGATGTATTTTTCAGATAAGACGATTTCAGACTCCGGGGGGTAAACCTCTACCGGAATATGTAATTTTTTTACTTTTAGTGCATTGTTTTTTTTCGAGAAGATGTGATTATACAGTAACACATACACTCAGCGTGCGGTTGCGGGGGGTGGGGGGGAGCGGCCTGTGGCGTCTTACACACACTAACCACCTCCCACGCACACACATACTAGCCACCTCCCCCCCCCTTGATATATTAATATGCATTTGCCCCATCCCCGCCCTATCCGCTCACGCATAGCCCCCAACTCGCAGTCACGTCTGGAGAGGGACGTGAGGCAAAGAACCGACAGAGAGAGAGAGAGAGTGAGGGGGGGGAGCAGGGCGGCCACGGGCAGTGGGGTAACGTCTCTCGCAGCGTGTGGAAAACGCAGTGTGCCGACCCACTGTGGCATTAGCCAAAGCCAGCCGGTTTTATTTTCTAAGTTTCAGATTTTTTAACATTGTGATTAATAACTCGAGAAATAATGCATGGATTTTTCAGATAATGCGATTTTTCACTTCATGGGATAAATCTCTATCGGAATATGTTAACGCGTCGTTGTTTCGAGAAGATGTGATTACACACACACACACAAGATCAGAGATTTAATAGTTTCTAGAGCAATCTGTTCTGCCAACGCACCCATCCCACGGTATTGGGGGTTCAATATTGATGTGGATAGAGAACTGGCTAGCAGACAGGAGGCACAGGGTAGGAGTAAACAGGTCCTTTTCAGAATGGCAGGCAGTGACTAGTGGGGTACCGCAAGGCTCAGTGGTGGGACCCCAGCTATTTACAAAATATATTAATGATTTGGACGAGGGAATTCAATGCAACATCTCCAAATTTGCAGATGACACCAAGCTGAGGGGTATAGTTAGGTGTGAAGAGGATCCTTGGAGGCTGCAGGGTGATTTGGATAGGCTCAGAGAATGGGCAGATGCAGTATAATGTGGATAAATGTGAGGTTATCCACTTTGGTGGCAAAAACATGAGGGTAGACTATTATCTGAATGGTGGCAGATTAGGAAAAGGGGAGATGCAACGAGACCTGGGTGTCATGGTACATTGAAAGTAGGCATGCAGGTGCAGCAGGCAGTGAAGAAAGCAAATGGTATGTTAGCATTCATATCGAAAGGATTTGAGTATAGGAGCAGGGAGGTTCTACTGCAGTTGTACAGGGTTTTGGTGAGGCCACACCTGGAGTATTGCGTACAGTTTTGGTCTCCAAATCTGAGGAAAGACATCCTTGCCATAGAGGGGGTACAGAGAAGATTCACTAGACTGATTCCTGGGATGTCAGGACTTCCATATGAGGAAAGATTGGATAGACTCGGCTTGTACTCGCTGGAATTTAGAAGATTGAGGGGGGATCTTATAGAAACTTACAAAATTCTTAAGGGGTTGGACAAGCTAGATGCTGGAAGATTGTTCCCGATGTTGGGGGAGTCCAGAACAAGGGGTCACAATCTAAGGATAAGGGGGAAATCCTTTAGGACCAAGATGAGGAAAACATTCTTTACACAGAGAGTGGTGAGTCTCTGGAATTCTCTGCCACAGAAGGTAGTTGAGGCCAGTTCATTGGCTATATTTAAGAGGGCGTTAGATGTGGCCCTTGTGGCTAAAGGGATCGGGGTATGGAGAGAAGGCAGGTACGGGATACTGAGTTGGATGATCAGCCATGATCACATTGAATGGCGGTGCAGGCTCGAAGGGCCGAATGGCCTACTCCTGCGCCTATTTTTCTATGTTTCTATCCCCTACCCATAGCCCCCACGGGAGGCGGGGGGGGGGGGCGTTGACACGGGAGGGCTGGTTCCGGGACGCAATACACCCTCGCTCCCGGGGTGATCGCTGGTCGGCGTGGACTCGGTGTGGAAGGGCCTGTTTTCGTGCTGTATCTGAAGTAAAAAGGGAATAGTTGAAGCAGGGAGAGGAGGGTGAGAATTTGGGGCCTGTTTCAAGATGGCCGTCTTTTGCCTCCTGCTTCTGCGCTGTATCTCTAAACTAAACACTAACGATCTGCCCACAGGATCAGACCAGGACAACTCTGACAACAACACCATCTTCGTGCAGGGACTGGGTGAGAGTGTGACCGTCGAAGCGGTTGCCGAATTCTTCAAGCAGATCGGCGTGATCAAGGTGAGGTTTGTGGCCCGTCGAGTCCCAGCCAGCCTGATACCCATCGTTAACCATCCCCATACACGTGCCCCGGGGAACAGGCCATTCGGCCCACCCAAGAGTCCCGAACCAGGGGCACACACACAGTTCAAGAATAAGGGGTCGGCCATTTGGGACTGAGATGAGGGGAAACCTTTCCACCCAGAGAGTTGTGAATCTGTGGCCATTTGGGACTGAGATGAGGAGAAACTTTTCCACCCAGAGAGTTGTGAATCTGTGGCCATTTGGGACTGAGATGAGGGGAAACTTTTCCACCCAGAGAGTTGTGAATCTGTGGCCATTTGGGACTGAGATGAGGGGAAACCTATCCACCCAGAGAGTTGTGAATCTGTGGCCATTTGGGACTGAGATGAGGAGAAACGTTTTCATCCAGAGAGTTGTGAATCTGTGGCCATTTGGGACTGAGATGAGGAGAAACGTTTTCATCCAGAGAGTTGTGAGTCTGTGGCCATTTGGGACTGAGATAAGGAGAAACCTTTCCACCCAGAGAGTTGTGAGTCTGTGGCCATTTGGGACTGAGATGAGGAGAAACTTTTCCACACAGAGAGTTGTGAATCTGTGGGATTCCCTGCCACAGAAGGCGGTGGAGGTCGATTCACTGGATGTTTTCAAGAGAGAGTTGGATTTAGTTCTTGAAGATAGCTGAGTCGGGATATGGGGAGAAGGCAGGAACGGGGTACTGATTGGGGATGATCAGCCGTGATCACATTGAATGGCGGTGCTGACTGGAAGCGCTGAATGGCCGACTCCTGCACCTGTTGCATATTGACCTCTCTCGCTCTCTCTCTCTCTGGCAGATGAACAAAAGGACTGGTCAGCCCATGATCAACTTGTACACTGACCGTGAGACGGGCAAGCTGAAAGGCGAAGCAACTGTCTCCTTTGACGATCCCCCATCTGCCAAGGCCGCCATTGACTGGTTCGACGGTAAGTTAGAAACATAGAAATTAGGTGCAGGAGGAGGCCATTCGGCCCTTCGAGCCTGCACCGCCATTCAATATGATCATGACTGATCATCCAACTCAGTATCCTGTACCTGCCTTCTCTCCATACCCCCTGATCCCCTTAGCCACAAGGGCCACATCTAACTCCCTCTTAAATATAGCCAATGAGCTGGCCTCAACTACCCTCTGTGGCAGAGAGTTCCAGAGACCCACCACTCTCTGTGTGAAAAAAGTCCTTCTCATCTCGTTCCTAAAGGATTTCCCCCTTATCCTTAAGCTGTGACCCCTTGTCCTGGACTTCCCCAACATCGGGATCAATCTTCCTGCATCTAGCCTGTCCAACCCCTTAAGAATTTTGTAAGTTTCTATAAGATCCCCTCTCAATCTCCTAAATTCTAGAGAGTATAAACCGAGTCTATGCAGTCTTTGTTCATAAGACAGTCCTGACATCCCAGGAATCAGTCTGGTGAACCTTCTTTGCACTCCCTCTATGGCAATAATGTCCTTACTCAGATTTGGAGACCAGAACTGTACGTAATACTCCAGGTGTGGCCTCACCAAGACCCTGTACATCCCAGGAATCAGTCTGGTGAACCTTCTCTGCACTCCCTCTATGGCAATAATGTCCTTCCTCAGATTTGGAGACCAGAACTGTATGCAATACTCCAGGTGTGGCCTCACCAAGACCCTATACAACTGAAGTAGAACCTCCCTGCTCCTATACTCAAATACGTTTGCTATGAAAGCTAACATACCATTGGCTTTCTTCACTGCCTGCTGTACCTGCATGCGTACTTTCAATGACTGGTGTACCATGACACCCAGGTCGCGCTGCATCTCCCCTTTTCCTAATCAGCAACCATTTAGATAATAGTCTGCTATCCTACTTTTGCCACCAAAGTGGATAACCTCACATTTATCCACATTATACTGCATCTGCCAAACATTTGCCCACTCACCCAGCCTATCCAAGTCACCTTGGAGTCTCCTAGCATCCTCCTCACAGCTAACACTGCCCCCCAGCTTAGTGTCATCCGCAAACTTGGAGATATTGCCTTCAATTCCCTCATCCAGATCATTAATGTATATTGTAAATAGCTGGGGTCCCAGCACTGAGTTTTGCGGTACCCCACTAGTCACTGCCTGCCATTGTGAAAACGACCCGTTTACCTCTACTCTTTGCTGTGGGAAAGTTGCCATGGGAATGGGGGGGGGGGGGGGGGGGGCAGATTCCTGCCGGTGGGGGTTTCTTAAAAGCAGACAACGACAAACTGGTTAAAGGTGAACCAAGCCAATCTTTAATCGATTCGTTGGACGGGAGTGGCGGGAATTAAGAATAAGGGGTCGGCCATTTAGAACGGAGACGAGGAAACACTTTTTCTCTCAGAGAGTGCTGAGTCTGTGGGATTCTCTGCCATGGAGTGCGGTTCTCTGGATGCTTTCAAGAGAGAGCTAGATAGGGCTCTTGAAGATAGTGGTGCCAGGGGATACGGGGAGTAGGCAGGAACGGGGTACTGATTGGGGATGATCAGCCGTGATCACATTGAATGGCGGTGCTGGCTCGAAGGGCCGAATGGCCGACTCCTGCACCTAATGCCTATGGGGGGGGGGGAGAGAGAGAGGGGGTCCTTTTGCAGTGAATGGCGGTGCTGGTTCGCAGGGCCGAATGGGGGAGGGAGAGGGGGTAGGGGGAGAGAGAGAGGTTCCTTTTGCAGTGTGTTACACAAAAAGCTGGAGAAACTCAGCGGGTGCAGCAGCATCTAAGGAGCGAAGGAGATAGGCGACGTTTCGGGTTGAGCCTCTTCTTCAGACTGGTCAGGGATCAGGGAAACGAGAGATATAAACAGTGATGTGGAGAGATAAAGAACAATGAAAGAAAGAAATGCAAAAAGGTATCGATGATAAATTCCTTTTGCAGTGAATGGCGGTGCTGGCTCGAAGGGCCTACTCCTGCACCTATTGTCTATTGTCAAATCATGCTCATCCAATAACAAGTTATTTCTACACTATGTGCTCTAATTTTGCACACTAATCTCTTGTGCGGGACCATGCGCAAAAAGTTCTTACATGTATTGAGTCTAGTAGTTGGGAGGTCACGTTGCAGTTGTACAAGACGTCGGTGAGGCCACGTTTAGAGTATTGCATTCAGTTCTGGGCACCGTGTTACAGGAAAGATGTCGTCGGGCTGGAAATGGTTCAGAAAAGATTTACGAGGATGTTGCCGGGACTCGAGGGGCCTGAGCTACAGGGAGAGGTTGGGGCAGGGCTGGGACTCTATTCCTTGGAGCGCAGGAGGATGAGGGGCGACCTTATAGAGGTGTACAAAATCACCAGGGGAATAGACCGGGTAGACGCACAGAGTCTCTTGCTGAGAGTAGGGGAATCAAGGACCAGAGGACACGGGTTTAAGGTGAGAGAGGAGGGTGGGGGGAGATTGAATAGGG
Source organism: Raja brachyura (assembly GCA_963514005.1). The sequence continues at coordinate 69,653 of CAUPSL010001156.1, forward strand.
ACCTGAGGGGCAACTTTTCACACAGGGTGGTGGGTGAATGGAACGGGCTGCTGGAAGAGGTTGCTGAGGCTGGGACTATCACAACATTTGAGAAACAGTTAGACTGGTAGAGGGACATTTGAACAAACGGAGGCAGATTAATCAAAACATTTCCTTACGAGTCCAATTGGCCAAAGGGCAGAAACAGGCCCTTCCCCACCGAGTCCGTGCCGACCAGCGATCGCCCCGTACACTAGCTTAGTTCAGAGATACAGCGCGGAAACAGGCCCTTCCCCACAATGTCCGCATCGACCAGCGATCCCCGTACACTAGTTTACTTCAGAGATACAGCGCGGAAACAGGCCCTTCCCCACCGAGTCCGCGCCGACCAGTGATCGCCCCGTACACTAGTTTAGTTCAGAGATACAGCGCGGAAACAGGCCCTTCCCCACCGAGTCCGCGCCGACCAGCGATCGCCCCGTACACTAGTTTAGTTCAGAGATACAGCGCGGAAACAGGCCCTTCCCACACCGAGTCCGCGCCGACCAGCGATCGCTCCGTACACTAGTTTAGTTTAGAGATACAGCGCGGAAACAGGCCCTTCCCCACCGAGTCCGCGCCGACCAGCGATCGCCCCGTACACTAGTTTAGTTTAGAGATACAGCCGGAAACAGGCCCTTCCCACAATGTCCGCATCGACCAGCGATCCCCGTACACTAGTTTAGTTTAGAGATACAGCGCGGAAACAGGCCCTTCCCACAATGTCCGCATCGACCAGCGATCCCCGTACACTAGTTTAGTTTAGAGATACAGCGCGGAAACAGGCCCTTCCCCACCGAGTCCGCGCCGACCACCGATCGCCCCGCACACTAGTTTAGTTCAGAGATACAGCGCGGAAACAGGCCCTTCCCCACCGAGTCCGCGCCGACCAGCGATCGCCCCGTACACTAGTTTAGTTCAGAGATACAGCCCGGAAACAGGCCCTTCCCCACAATGTCCGCGCCGACCAGCGATCGCCCCGCACACTAGTTTAGTTCAGAGATACAGCCGGAAACAGGCCCTTCCCACAATGTCCGCATCGACCAGCGATCCCCGTACACTAGTTTAGTTCAGAGACACAGCGCGGAAACAGGCCCTTCCCCACCGAGTCCGCATCGACCAGCGATCCCCGTACACTAGTTTAGTTCAGAGATACAGCGCGGAAACAGGCCCTTCCCCACCGAGTCCGCATCGACCAGCGATCCCCGTACACTAGTTTAGTTCAGAGACACAGCGCGGAAACAGGCCCTTCCCCACCGAGTCCGCGCCGACCAGCGATCGCCCCGTACACTAGTTTAGTTCAGAGATACAGCGCGGAAACAGGCCCTTCCCCACCGAGTCCGCATCGACCAGCGATCGCCCCGTACACTAGTTTAGTTCAGAGATACAGCGCGGAAACAGGCCCTTCCCCACCGAGTCCGCGCCGACCAGCGATCGCCCCGTACACTAGTTTAGTTCAGAGATACAGCCGGAAACAGGCCCTTCCCCACAATGTCCGCATCGACCAGCGATCCCCGTACACTAACACTATCCTACACACACACACACACTCACACTCACTCTGGGGGTCCATTTACAATCTTCACCTAAGCCATTTGATTTAATTGTCTTTGGAGTGTGGGAGGAAACTGGAGCGCTTGGAGGAATCCCACGCAGGTCACGGGGAGAGAGAACGTGCAAACTCCGTACAGACAGCACCCGTGGACGGGAAGGAACCCGGGTCTCTGACGATGTGAGGCAGCGACTCTACCCGCTGCCAGCGCCACCGTGACGGCCGCTCCTGAATGCGTTTTGTGTCCGTTTTTCTGCAGGAAAGGAGTTTGCCGGCAACAGTATCAAGGTGACCTTCGCCACCCGCAGGACTGAGTTCAGCCGAGGAGGAATTAGAGGAGGGTCTCGTGGAGGTGGGGGGCGTGGAGGTAAAGAGCAGCCCTCCCTGCCTCCCCTCTCTCTTTCGCACACTCTCTCACTCTCCCCTCTCTCTGTGTGTGTCTCTCTCTCTCTCTCTCTTTCTTTCTCTTTCTCTTTCTCTTTCTCTTTCTCTTTCTCTCTCTCTCTCCCTCACCGTCAAGTCCCAGCAGCCTACTGACCCTGGTCTCCTGTGGTCCGTGTACTGTGTGTCTGTGTGACTCTTTCTGAGTGTGAATCTGTGTCTCTGGCTCCGTGTGTGCGCGTGAGTATGTGTGCGTCACTGTCTGTGTGTGAGAGACTGTGTGTCTGTGCGTGTCTCTGTGTCTATCTGTGAGCGTGTGTGTGTGTGTCTGCGTGTATATGTGAGTCTGCGTGTGTGTATGTGAGTGCATGTGTGTGTATGTGGGTCTGCGTATGTGAGTGCATGTGTGTGTATGCGAGTCTGTGTGTATGTGAGTCTGAGTGAGTGTGTGTGTGTGTGCGTGCGTCTCTCACCTCTATGCCTTTGCTGTGTTCCAGCTCCGATGGGCCGTGGGGGATTTTCCGGTGGTCCGCGCGGGGGCTTCGGTGGAGGAGGAGGAGGCGGTGGAGGAGGAGCAGGGGGCGGAGGTGGAGGTGGTGGCCAACAGAGAGCTGGAGACTGGAAATGTACCAACCCGTGAGTACTCTCACTCACACACTCACACTCACTGGTGGGGGGGAGAGAGAGCGGGAGAGAGTCTTCCTTACCACGACAGTAAACAATAGGTGCAGGACTAGGCCATTCGGCCCTTCGAGCCAGCACCGCCTTTCACTGTGATCACGGCGGATCATCCCCTATCAGTTCCCCGTTCCTGCCTTCTCCCCATATCCCCTGACTCTGCTACCTACAAGAGCCGTATCTAGCTCTCTCTTGAAAGTATCCAGAGAACCGGCCTCCACCGCCCTCTGAGGCAGAGAATCCCACAGACTCACAACTCTGTGAGAAAAAGCGTTTCCTCGTCTCCGTTCTAAATGGCCGACCCCTTATTCTTGTGTGTCCCCTGGTTCTGGACTCCCCGACATCGGGAACATGTTTCCTGCCTCTAGCGTGTCCAAGCCCTGAATAATGTTATATGTTTCAATGAGATCCCCTCTCATCCTTCTAAAGTCCAGAGCAGGGGCGGGGAACCTTTTCATGTTGGAACGCCGCATTAAGTTGGCTGTAATCGAATAAGGCCCGCATCCAGGAAAATTCAATTAGATATACTTCAAAATGTACATTATTTTGTTAAAAGAGCCCTCAAGACATACTAATGTTTTAATTGTGGCCGTCAGTCGGCGAGGATTATCTCATCCTTCTAAACTCCAGAGTGTACAAGTGAGTGGGTGAGTGGGCAAATGCATGGGAGATGCAGTATAATGTGGATAAATGTGAGGTCATCCACTTTGGCGGCAAAAACACGAGGGGTAGACTATTATCAGACTAGTGGCCGATTAGGAAAAGGGGAGATGCAACGAGACCTGGGTGTCATGTGATCAGCCATGATCACAATTGCCTTTACACATAGTGGCTACGGGCTATATACATGCGCTATGGGTCACAGACTGTTGGGGGAGGGGAGAGGGAGGCATCCACGTCATCATCTGGTGCTAAAAGCAGGAAGCATCGTTCAAACATCAGTATACAAAGAGATGGCAATGAATGCACTGTCAAGTAAGGTGCGTAGAGCACATATCAATTGGTAGCAAAGCTTTCTTGTACTCTTGCATGGGTATGACCGCACATAAAAAAACAGATGATTGTCGGCAAAATGGCACCTCGTATAAATACTGATTTCCTCAGCAAAATACTGTTTTTCAGGTAGTAGAATACTGGAATACTCTGATAAAACTTGGCAGCTCTGGTTAATTGGGCAGCTCACATGCAAGGGGTAGACACGAAGTGTGCTGGAGTAACTCAGCGGGTCAGGCAGGCAGCATCTCCTTCTCGATAGATGCTGCCTCACTCGCTGAGTTACTCCAGCAGTTTGTGTCCACTTCTGGGCTGCCAGCTGCCCAAAATGAAATAACAGATGCTTGGTACGCAAAAAGCTGGAGAAACTCAGCGGGTGCAGCAGCATCTATGGAGCGAAGGAGATAGGCGACGTTTCCGGCCGAAACCCTTCTTCAACAGATGCTGTTCCTCCAATTTGCGTTTGGTGAGGGGGGA
>CAUPSL010001157.1:0-17500 GCA_963514005.1 Raja brachyura
CCTCCACCGCCCTCTGTGGCAGAGAATCCCACAGACCCACACAACTCTCTGGGTGGAAAAGTTTCTCCTCATCTCAGTCCCAAATGGCCACAGATTCACACAACTCTCTGGGTGGAAAAGTTTCTCCTCGTCTCCATTCTAAACGGCCCGACCCCCTTATTCTTAAACTGTGTGTGTGTGCGGCCCCTGGTTCTGGACTCCCCAACATCGGGAACATGTTTCCTGCCTCTAGCGTGTCCAATCCCTTAATAATCTTATATGTTTCAATGAGATCCCCTCTCATCCTTCTAAACTCCAGAGTGTACAAGCCCAGCCGCTCCATTCTCTCAGCGTATGACAGTCCCGCCATCCCGGGAATTAACCTGGTGAACCTACGCTGGGCTCCCTCAATAGCAAGAATGGAGAGGAGAGGGGAGGGGAGGAGAGGGGAGGGGAGGAGAGAAGAGGGAGAGGGAGAGGGGAGGGGAGGACAGTAGAGGAGAGGGGAGGAGAGGAGGGGAGAGGAGAGGAGAGGGGGAAAAGAGGAGAGGGGAGGGGAAGGGAGGAGAGGGGAGGAGAGGAGAGGAGAGGAGAGGGAGAGGAGAGGAGAGGAGAGGAGGGGAGAGGAGAGGAGAGGGGAAAAGAGGAGAGGGGAGGGGAAGGGAGGAGAGGGGAGGAGAGGAGAGGAGGGGAGAGGGAGAGGGGGGAGGGGAGGAGAGGATGAAGTCGAAGGAAGGGAGGTTGGTTTGTGTGTGTGTGTGTGTGCGTGTGAGCGTGATTATCTGGGCTGTGTCTAGGACTATAGTCAAATTATAAATGATTAGTTTGTGGAACCAGCTTGCGGAGTTGAGGTCGGGCCAATGCCACAGTTCGTTAGAACTTGTCCAACAGGTCCTGAATGTGCACAAGGCCAACGAGGCTCAGATTGAATAGATTCTTGGAAAATCAAAACTCATGTTGGTCTGTGGGGTGGGATTAGTGTAGATGGGGCATGTTGGTCGGGGTGGGACTAGTGTAGATGGGGCATGTTGGTCTGTGGGGTGGGATTAGTGTAGATGGGGCATGTTGGTCGGGGTGGGACTAGTGTAGACGGGGCATGTTGGTCTGTGGGGTGGGACTAGTGTAGGTGGGGCATGTTGGTCGGGGTGGGACTAGTGTAGATGGGGCATGTTGGTCTGTGGGGTGGGATTAGTGTAGATGGGGCATGTTGGTCGGGGTGGGACTAGTGTAGATGGGGCATGTTGGTCTGTGGGGTGGGATTAGTGTAGATGGGGCATGTTGGTCGGGGTGGGACTAGTGTAGATGGGGCATGTTGGTCTGTGGGGTGGGATTAGTGTAGATGGGGCATGTTGGTCTGTGGGGTGGGATTAGTGTAGATGGGGCATGTTGGTCGGGGTGGGACTAGTGTAGATGGGGCATGTTGGTCTGTGGGGTGGGATTAGTGTAGATGGGGCATGTTGGTCGGGGTGGGACTAGTGTAGATGGGGCATGTTGGTCTGTGGGGTGGGACTAGTGTAGATGGGGCATGTTGGTCGGGGTGGGACTAGTGTAGATGGGGCATGTTGGTCGGGGTGGGACTAGTGTAGATGGGGCATGTTGGTCGGGGTGGGACTAGTGTAGACGGGGCATGTTGGTCTGTGGGGTGGGACTAGTGTAGATGGGGCATGTTGGTCTGGGTGGGACTAGTGTAGATGGGGCATGTTGGTCGGGGTGGGACTAGTGTAGATGGGGCATGTTGGTCTGGGTGGGACTAGTGTAGATGGGGCATGTTGGTCGGGGTGGGACTAGTGTAGATGGGGCATGTTGGTTGGGGTGGGACTAGTGTAGATGGGGCATGTTGGTCTGTGGGGTGGGACTAGTGTAGATGGGGCATGTTGGTCGGGGTGGGACTAGTGTAGACGGGGCATGTTGGTCGGGGTGGGACTAGTGTAGATGGGGCATGTTGGTCTGTGGGGTGGGACTAGTGTAGATCGGGCATGTTGGTCTGTGGGGTGGGATTAGTGTAGATGGGGCATGTTGGTTGGGGTGGGACTAGTGTAGACGGGGCATGTTGGTCGGGGTGGGACTAGTGTAGATGGGGCATGTTGGTCTGTGGGGTGGGACTGGTGTAGATGGGGCATGTTGGTCGGGGTAGGACTGGTGTAGATTGGGCATGTTGGTCTGTGGGGTGGGACTAGTGTAGATGGGGCATGTTGGTCTGTGGGGTGGGACTAGTGTAGATCGGGCATGTTGGTCTGTGGGGTGGGATTAGTGTAGATGGGGCATGTTGGTCGGGGTGGGACTAGTGTAGATTGGGCATGTTGGTCTTTGGGGTGGGACTAGTGTAGACGGGCATGTTGGTCGGGGTGGGACTGGTGTAGATGGGGCATGTTGGTCGGGGTGGGACTGGTGTAGATGGGGCATGTTGGTCGGGGTGGGACTAGTGTAGATGGGGCATGTTGGTCGGGGTGGGACGAGTGTAGATGGGGCATGTTGGTCGGGGTGGGACTAGTGTAGACGGGGCATGTTGGTCTGTGGGGTGGGACTAGTGTAGATGGGGCATGTTGGTCTGTGGGGTGGGACTAGTGTAGATGGGGCATGTTGGTCGGGGTGGGACTAGTGAAGATGGGGCATGTTGGTCTGTGGGGTGGGACTAGTGTAGACGGGGCATGTTGGTCTGTGGGATGGGACTAGTGTAGATGGGGCATGTTGGTCTGTGGGGTGGGACTAGTGTAGATGGGGCATGTTGGTCGGGGTGGGACTAGTGTAGATGGGGCATGTTGGTCTGTGGGGTGGGACTAGTGTAGATGGGGCATGTTGGTCGGGGTGGGACTAGTGTAGATAGGGCATGTTGGTCGGGGTGGGACTAGTGTAGATGGGGCATGTTGGTCGGGTGGGACTAGTGTAGATGGGGCATGTTGGTCGGGGTGGGACTAGTGTAGATGGGGCATGTTGGTCTGTGGGGTGGGACTAGTGTAGATGGGGCATGTTGGTCTGTGGGGTGGGACTAGTGTAGATGGGGCATGTTGGTCGGGGTGGGACTAGTGTAGATGGGGCATGTTGGTCTGTGGGGTGGGACTAGTGTAGATGGGGCATGTTGGTCGGGGTGGGACTAGTGTAGATGGGGCATGTTGGTCGGGGTGGGACTAGTGTAGATGGGGCATGTTGGTCGGGGTGGGACTAGTGTAGATGGGGCATGTTGGTTGGGGTGGGACTAGTGTAGATGGGGCATGTTGGTCGGGGTGGGACTAGTGTAGATGGGGCATGTTGGTCGGGGTGGGACTAGTGTAGATGGGGCATGTTGGTCGGGGTGGGACTAGTGTAGATGGGGCATGTTGGTCGGGGTGGGACTAGTGTAGATGGGGCATGTTGGTCGGGGTGGGACTAGTGTAGATGGGGCATGTTGGTCGGGGTGGGACTAGTGTAGATGGGGCATGTTGGGTGCTGTATCACTGTGACTCCCTCTCTCTCTCCCTCTCTCTCTCTCTACCCCTCTCCCCTTTCTTGACGTCCTCTGAGTGAGGTCTATGTGTGTATTAATGTTTGGAAATAAGAGCGACTTGACTCTCCTTCCCTCCCTCTCCCTCATTCTCTCTCTCTATCTCTCCTTCTCTCCCTCTCTCTGTCTCTCTCTGTCCCTCTCCCTCTCCCCCTCTTTCTTTCTCAATTCAATTTCAATTTTCAATTTCAAGAACGTTACTGGCATGATAAAATACACGGTTATATCGCTGAAGTATAAAACATAACATAGATATTTAAAATGCAAGTATAATTTTCAAAATGTAATATTAAGGGGGGACTTTAACTGTGTTATAGATCCATACGTAGACAAATTAATAAAATTAAGGAAGGGTAGCGTCAAATCCAAGTCTAGTGAATTCTTAAACACGTCTGCAAAAAACACTAATATAACAGATGTATGTGGAGAATAGTTAATCCAACTGAAAGGGAATATTCATTTTACTCGTCAGAACACCAGACTGATTCCTGGGATGTCAGGACTTTCATATGAGGAAAGATTGGACAGACTCGGCTTGTACTCGCTGGAATTTAGAAGATTGAGGGGGGATCTTATGGAAACTTACAAAATTCTTAAGGGGTTGGACAGGCTAGATGCAGGAAGATTGTTCCCGATGTTGGGGGAGTCCAGAACAAGGGGTCACAGTCTAAGGATAAGGGGGAATTCCTTTAGGACCGAGATGAGGAAAACATTCTTTGCACAGAGAGTGGTGAGTCTCTGGAACTCTCTGCCACAGAAGGTAGTTGAGGCCAGTTCATTGGCTATATTTAAGAGGGCGTTAGATGTGGCCCTTGTGGCTAAAGGGATCAGAGGGTATGGAGAGAAGGCAGGTACGGGATACTGAGTTGGATGATCAGCCATGATCACATTGAATGGCGGTGCAGGCTCGAAGGGCCGAATGGCCTCTACTCCTGCACCTATTGTCTATGTTTCTATGTTTCTACAGAAAACATATTTAAAAATGGATTCCTTTTTAGTGGATTATACAAAATTATACGATTAATCCTCAAAACCACAACAGCATTAGTTCTGATGACTAATACTGTTGACTTTTGCTTCAAAACTTGAGGGAAAGCCAGGTATAAAATCCTTTTGGAGATTTAACACACAAATAGCCAATGACTCACAAGGTTACAGGTATTTAAAACAACAAATGATTTAATTTATCTTTGAAACAAACGAGACATCAGGTATTTCACCATCTCTATTATGGGAATCTTTAAAAAAAATTTTAATAGATAGAACAAATAAAGGAAAAAGAAAAGAAAAGTGGAAAAATAAAATAAACTATCCATCATACAACTTAGGAGATCGGTCCGTAGGTCAGAGAGCATAACTACTCAGCTAGTCCTGGGTTCAAGCTTCCATCAGGTATCAACACCGGCCCATTCTACCCCTTCAGATAGTCTATGAACGGAGACCATATTCTAGCAATGTTACAAAATTTTGAGATTTAAAAAATCAAGTCTGCAATTTATCCCCTTATCAGATAAAGCATAAAAAGAAGTTTAATTTGACACCTAATTCACTTTCATATCTTCAGTATTAAGAAAGTTATGGCCATTTTCATCCTCGGAAATTAGCATCTTGCTCCCCGTTGCCTTTCCATTGACTTAACTCAAAAGCTGTGATCAATGACAGTTAAAAGCCCATAACTTTCTTAAAAATTAAGAGAACTGAATGAAATTGTCAGTTATTATAGATTGAAGCATTCTGAAACAAATATGGAACAATCTTACTTGGATGACCTGAAATTAAAGCATATAATTAGTTAGTTATCTAATTGTAGCTAATTACAAAATTCAATGAGTAGATCTAAACATCTATCCATTTCTTAAGAAAAGATAAACTTTTTTTAAATTGCCTAAGTGTCCAAATAACATTCACACAATAATCCACAATATAACATCATTTTTAAATCTCATTTTCATGAATTTCTGGGCCAAATGGAAGGAATTTCGTGTTTGATTCCTGTAAATTAATGGCCATTTAAATCAACTAGCGAGTGGGTTTTAGTGGAATGCGGTGGATTGGAACGTTGCGGTTTGCGGTGAAGTCGGGAGGAAAAATACTGTTTGTTCATACATTTTTTTGGACCCCATTTCGCAACATGAAAATATTATTAAAGCCTCCCGAAAAACCAACTTTTAATATAAAAATAAACTATTTACCTTTTTTTCTTCCCTACGCAAAATCCTTCCCGTTGTCGGTGCTCACGGCTTTTGAAGGTGATTTTTAAATTACTCTAGTTAACAAATGATCTAGAGAAATTTAAAAATACCTTCATTGATGAAATGTCGGAGCGATTTTTCTTCCGCAACGAAATCGCCCGACATGGATCGATTTTCCAGGTCTGTTGAAAAACGGCACTTTAAGCCCGCCCCCCCTCTGAAAGGCGCCAAAGTCGCGCACACGGGGAGCGGCAGAACTGCAGCGCCGCTAAAGGTAAGTTTTGCAACATACCTACATATTCTAGTAAATAATTCTGGTTTGTCAATTAAGACAAATCTAATTTTGTCCAGATTTAAGGTCTCCGACATCTCCATGATCCACATTTTTGATTGTGGGGGAATGCAGGGTTTCTCCAAAATTTTAATATTCATTTATACTACAATCAAGGACATTTCCTTGGTTTGTTGTGAGATATAGATATTTAGATATGCCCAGTATTATTAATTTAGGATCGGGCTCCAGTTGAGGATTAACCACTACGGAAATAATTAAAAAAATATCCACCCAAGATGTTTTAATTTTTATGCAAGGCAAGGTAAGGCAAGTTTATTTATATAGCATCATTCGTACAAGCTGCAATTCATAGTGCTTTACAAAAGAAACAAAAGAATAACATCGTTTAAAAACATTACAGAACCACAATACAACACAGGATGACAAAATAGCCAATAATCAAAAATTACAAAACAAGCAATCAGACAATTGCATGTATAATAAATCAGAGTCACTAAAATATTAAAACGATTTTAAAAGCACATAAAAGGGTTAAAATTAGAAGATTAAGATTACCTACATGTTGGGTCATGAAAAAGCTACAGTAAACACGTGTTTTTAGGCCTGATTTAAATGAGGTTACAGTCTGTGGACAGCCCAGGTGTTCAGGGGGCTTGTTCCACAGGTGTGGAGCATAAAAACTGAACGCTGCTTCAGCCTTTTTAGTTCTGACCCTGGGAACACAGAGTAAACCTGCAACTTACAAAGGTATGGGTTAAATTAGCCCCAGAGTATTGACATTTATTGCAGATAGGAGAGATATTAGGAAAATTTATATTTAATTTTGTTTTAGAATAATGCAATCTATGTAATATTTTAAATTGTATTAAAGAATGTCTGGCGTTTAACGAACATTGATCTATATGTTGTAGACTTTCATCCCAAATATCTTTTGTTAGGGGTTGAACTAGTTCATTTTCCCATGCTTGTCTACGTAATTCCGTCCACGGATTCTCACTATCTAAAAGAATATTATAAATGTAAGATATTAATTTGACTGTTGGGGGTGTTTGTTCAAATTCATCTAGAATATCTGGCTCTCTAGTTCTGTATTCGTGTGTATGTGATTTAACATAATCTTTCAGTTGTAAATATCTAAAACATTTGTTTGGATGTAATCCATAATTCTGTTGTACCTCCTGAAACTAAAGGAACACACCTTTTCTATGAAGGGAATCTTTTAAGGCATTCATTCGTGGAGTTATAATTTTGTATCAACGTTTTCAAACAGGACAGAACAATGGACGTTAGAAAAGGAAATTAAATTATTAGAATTAGGAAACGCAAAAGACCCAACTATAGACAAACATAATAAGATCACATTATTGAAATTTAAACTTAATCAAATATTATCGGCAAGAGTAATAAGATTAGTTCAGATCACAAAACAAGTACAGTTTGAATTTGCGGATAAACCACATAAACTTCTAGCACGACAACTACAGAAGCAAGAAAAGGGAAAAACTATTAGTAAAATTAAATCAGAGAATGGGGAATTGTTAACTCTACCTAAGGACATCAACAAAAGGTTTGCTCAATTTTAATCAAAATTTATATACGTCCAAAAACTAGCATTGAAGACAATAAAACTATACATTTTTTAGATAATTGTAATTTGCCAAAATTGGATATCTTAGAACAAGAGGAATTAGGAGCTCAGATTACAAGTGAAGAAATCAGAGAACCAAGAAAAGGACTGAAAAATGGGAAGACACCAGGGCCTGATGGTTTTAATATTGAATTCTATAAAAGATTTCATGAGTTAATGGTCCCACCATTACTTAAATTATACAGTTATGCTTTTACCGAAAAGAAATGACCAGAAACTTTAGCAGAATCTACAATTGGTAGAATCTACAACAGGTCTCCTAATCTGAGGAAGGACATTCTTGCATAGAGGGAGTGCAGAGAAGGTTCACCAGACTGATTCCTGGGATGGCAGGACTTCCATATGAAGAAAGACTGCACAGACTCGGCTTGTACTCTATAGAATTTAGGAGATTGAGAGGGGATCTTATAGAAACTTACAAAATTCTTAAGGGGTTGGACAGGCTAGATGCAGGAAGATTGTTCCCGATGTTGGGGAAGTCCAGGACAAGAGGGTCACAGCTTAAGGATAAGGGGGAAATCCTTTAAGACCGAGATGAGAAGGACTTTTTTCACACAGAGAGTGGTGAATCTGTGGAATTCTCTGCCATAGAGGGTAGTTGAGGCCAGTTCATTGTCTATATTTAAGAGGGAGTTAGATGTGGCCCTTGTGGCTAAGGGGATCAGAGGGTATGGAGAGAAGGCAGGTACGAGATACTGAGTTGGATGATCAGCCATGATCATATTGAATGGCGGTGCAGGCTCAAAGGGCCGAATGGCCTCTACTCCTGCACCTATTGTCTATGTTTCTATGTTTCAAATTATGCTTATACCAAAAAAAGATAAAGATCTAGAGGGTCCGGGCTCGTATAGAGCTATATCACTTTTAAACTCAGATAAAAAAATTTAGCAAAGATCTTAGCAAGAAGATTGAGCAAATATATTAATAAATTGATAAACCAGGACCAAACGGGGTTTATACCCAAAAGACAACCATTTAACAATTTGAGACGACTTTTTAACCTAATGTATTCACATAAAGGGGAAAAGGAAGACTTTATCAGTTATATCTATGGATGCACAGAAAGCATTTGATCAGGTAGAGTGGCAGTATTTATACACAGTACTCCAAAAATTTAATATGGGAGATAATTTTATTAGACGGGTAAAATTATTATATGATAAACCAACGGCAAGAATATTAACCATATAACCATATAACAATTACAGCACAGAAACAGGCCTTCTCGGCCCTTCCAGTCCATGCCAACCATTTATTTTCCCCTAGTCCCATCTACCTGCACTCAGACCATACCCCTCCATTCCCCTCCCGTCCATATACCTATCCACTTTACTTTTAAATGTTAAAATCGATCCTGCCTCCACCACTTCTGCTGGAAGCTCATTCCACACAGCCACCACTCTCTGAGTAAAGAAGTTCCCCCTCATGTTACCCCTAAACTTCTGTCCCTTAATTCTCATGTCATGCCCTCTTGTTTGAATCTTCCCTACCCTCAATGGGAAAAGCTTATCCACGTCAACTCTGTCTATCCCTTTCATCATTTTAAAGACCTCAATCAAGTCCCCCCTTAACCTTCTGCGCTCCAAAGAATAAAGACCTAACTTGTTCAACCTTTCTCTGTAACTTAGTTGCTGGAACCCAGGCAACATTCTAGTAAATCTCCTCTGTACTCTCTCTATTTTGTTGACATCCTTCCTATAATTAGGCGACCAAAATTGTACACCATACTCCAGAATTGGTCTTACCAATGCCTTGTACAATTTTAACATTACTTCCCTACTCCTATATTCAATGCTCTGATTTATAAAGGCCAGCACACCAAAAGCTTTCTTTACCACCCTATCTACATGCGATTCCACCTTCAGGGAACTATGCACAGTTATTCCTAGATCCCTCTGTTCCACAGCATTCCTCAATTCCCTACCATTTACCATGTACATCCTATTTTGATTTATCCTGCCAAGATGTAGCACCTCACACTTATCAGCATTAAACTCCATCTGCCATCTTTCAGCCCACTCTTCCAAATGGCCCAAATCTCTCTGTAGACTTTGAAAATCTACTTCAATTATCCACAGCACCCCCTATCTTAGTATCATCTGCATACTTACTTATCCAATTTACCCTCAATGGGAAAAGCTTATCCACGTCAACTCTGTCTATCCCTTTCATTATTTTAAAGACCTCAATCAAGTCCCCCCTTAACCTTCTGCGCTCCAAAGAATAAAGACCTAACTTGTTCAACCTTTCTCTGTAACTTAGTTGCTGGAACCCAGGCAACATTCTAGTAAATCTCCTCTGTACTCTCTCTATTTTACTTCTGAGTCACGTGAGTGACTACGTGAAGAAGCCCCGCCTGGCGCTTGATCGGCATTACGTCGACGTTGTCGGTAGGAGACGAGCTGCAGAGCGCAGCTCCACCACAGCGGTAAGGAAACGGCCCGCAGGTAAGTAAATTATTTTACTTCCAGGGCGTTTTCAAAACTCCGTAGGCTGGTGGGTAAACCAGGAGGAGTTAAAACTAAAAATGGAGACAGTTTAAAAAATCGCGGGTAAAACGTGCATCCTGGGGAGGAGAAGAGTCGGGACAGCAGATTATTGCGGAGTGGTTCCGATACCGGTGGCCGTTGAAATACCCGTTAGTGAGCCTTTGGTTGCTCCACAAACTAGCAATGTTACAACATTTTGAGATTTAAAAAATCAAGTCTGCAATTTATCCCCTCATCAGATAAAGCATAAAAATAAGTTTAATTTGACACCTAATTCACTTTCATAACTTCAGTATTAAGAAAGTTATGACCATTTTTATACTCGGAAATTAGCATCTTGTTCCCTATTGCCTTTCAATTGACTTAACTCAAAAGCTGTGATCTAGAACCGTTAAAAGGCCATAACTTTGTTAAAAATTAAGAGAACTCAATGAAATTTTCAGTTATTATAGATTGACACATTCTGAAACAAATATGAAACAATCTTACTTGGATGACCTGAAATTAAAGCATATAATTAGTTAGTTATCTAATTGTAGCTAATTACAAAATTCAATGAGTAGATCTAAACATCTATCCATTTCTTAAGAAAAGATAAACTTTTTTTTAAATTGCCTAAGTGTCCAAATAACATTCACACAATAATCCACAATATAACATAATTTTTAAATCTCATTTTCATGAATTTCTGGGCCAAATGGAAGGAATTTAGTGTTTAATGCCTGTAAATTAATGGCCATTTAAATCAACTAGCGAGTGGGTTTTAGTGGAATGCGGTGGATTGGAACGTTGCGGTTTGCGGTGAAGTCGGGAGGAAAAATACAGCCGGTTCATACATTTTTTTGGACCCCATTTCGCAACATGAAAATATTATTAAAGCCTCCATAAAAACCAACTTTTAATATAAAAATAAACTGTGTACCTTTTCTTCTCCCCTACGCAAAATCTGTAGAAAAACGGCACTTTAAGCCCGACCCCCTCTGAAAGGCGCCAAAGTCACGCACACGGGGAGCAGCAGAACTGCAGCGCTGCTCAAGGTAAGTTTTGTAACATACCTACACAAACAGAAACCACGGAGGAAAACCCAGTGCCTAAAAAATGTAAAAGAAAATCTGAAAGGCCTGTGGGTTCTGATAAATCTGATTCTGGAAGGTCCTCCAGATAGATAAAAGCCTTATGGCTCAGAATGGATCAAATGGAGAAAATACCCCAAACTATAATCATCCAAGGGTTTAAAAACCCGGAATATTCCCAGGCAGCCCCTGAGGGGGTTCCATATCATGAATATGGTGCCAGTTTGAATTGGGAATTTGAAACTCCAGTGCCCGGGATTGGGCTGGAGGAAGTCCCCTTGAGCAAAGTTGCAGGAGTACCAGGGCTGTATGAGACTGACCCTGAAAGTGGTGATTTCGGTCATGAGTGCCCACCACAATACAAATATGTGGATCCAGGTGCCTGGATCAATGTGATGTGGCACAAAGGTTTGCTATACCTGGAGGAGGCTGTGAGGCCATGGAAGAAAACCTGGCGGCCAATATTAATTATTTGGTCTCTCACCAGCTTCAAGAAGCTGTTATGGTTGAAACAGCAGATTTGTATAAAACACCTATTAATTAGTAATGTTACACCATTTTGAGATTTAAAAAATCAAGTCTGCAATTTATCCCATTATTGAACCATGTATGACGATTCCTAGTTGCGACATTCTGTTGACACAACCAGTAACAAAAGAAGCTCATCCATTGCATGATCATATGAATTTGTTAATCTGCAGGTTCTGACCAGACCATTGCAAGAGTTTGATCTGTTGGACAGGACCGTGGATGTTATAGATGCAGCTTGGAGAAATAGCACTAAAAAACAATATATGTCGCATATAAAGAAATGGGAAGCCTTCTGTAGACAGTCAAAGATGTCTTATTATACTGCGAACATATCAAATGTATTGGAGTTCCTTGCTGGGTTACATTTTTGATGAGCATTTGAGTTATAGTGCCATGAATAGTGCTCGTAGTGCTTTGTCGTCATATCTAGGACAAATTTCTGATCGGGATTCAATTGGGTCTCACCCATTAGTATCCCAGTTCATGAAAGGAATTTTAATAAAAATCCTCCCAAGCCCAGATATACAGAAATTTGGGATGTTAGCATTGTTCTCACTTTGCTTAGGCAATGGACTCCAATTACTTCAATGTCTTTGCAAAGGTTAACATTCAAGGTAGTAATGTATATGGCATTAGTGTCAGCTCAAAGAGTACAAGCTTTGCAATTGTTACGGTTGGATTGCATGCATGTGGCTTCAGATAACATTGTGTTTTATGTTTATGATCTGATCAAACAAAGCAGACCAGGAAAAACTGGAACCAAGGTAATGTTTAAAGCATACCCTGTCGATGAAACATTGTGTGTAGTTAAGCATTTAACTCAATACATTGAAGTAACCAAAAATCTCCGAGGTGCTGAGAAAGCGTTACTGATAACGCACAAAAAACCACATACAAAAGTTGCAGTTCAAACCATTTCTAGATGGTTAGAACAGGTTTTGGATTTAGCAGGAATAGACACTGATGTGTTTAAATCTCACTCCACTAGGGCTGCAGCTACGTCCGCTGCGAAGGTACAGGACGTACCACTCGATCAAATTTTAGAGGCCGCAGGGTGGTGTAAAGTAGAAACTTTTTCAAAGTTCTACGATGAACCTGTTGTCACGGTGCCGGGATTTGGACATGCAGTACTGGGTTCTCTTTAAATGCTTGCTTTGTTTTATATTATCGATTTATGGTATCATTTGATATAATTATCAATTTCTTTTGTAAAATTTTCCCCTACGATACAGGGGTTATTATTAAAAAAATGTTCTTTTTATGATTAAAAGACATTACATCTATTGAAACAATGTTTTTAAAAATACTATTTACTCGTGTGGAAATGAGTGTCGTATGGAATGAATCTACGGCATGAAACCACAGAGCTTTAAAATCTTCATGTAGTCACTCACGTGACTCCGAAGTAAAATAGTAAGATTAAACGAGAACTTACCTGTTCGAAGTTTCATCTTTATTTTATGCGGAGTTACGATGAGGGATTACGTGCCCTCCGCTCCCAGCCCTCATAATATAAATAATCATCTGGTAGTTCTAGTCTATGTTGGGCCATACTATCTTACTCCGGCTATTGGTTCTGTGTTTTTCACGCCACTGCTTTGAAGTATGCCGAACATGCGCCAGGCGGGGCTTCTTCACGTAATCCCTCATCGTAACTCCTCATAAAATAAAGATCAAACTTTGAACAGGTAAGTTCTCGTTTAATCTTACTATTCTCTGCCACAGAAGGTAGTTGAGGTCAGTTCATTGGCTATATTTAAGAGGGAGTTGGATGTGGCCCTTGTGGCTAAAGGGATCAGGGGGTATGGAGAGAAGGCAGGTACGGGATACTGAGTTGGATGATCAGCCATGATCATATTGAATGGCGGTGCAGGCTCGAAGGGCCGAATGGCCTCCTCCTGCACCTATTGTCTATGCTTCAATGTCTAGAAGAATCCAATCATACACAATATAATTCGAATTTGGAAACAAATAAAATTAACTTTAAAATTAAGGAAGTTATCATCATTAACTGGTATTTAAACCATCTTTAATGGATAAAACATATAGACAATGGGAAAGATTGGGAATTAAAAAGTTGGGTGACATGTATTAAATGGGAAATTTATTATCAACAATTAAAATCAAAATTTAATCTGAATAATAACCGATACTTTAAATATTTATAGATGTAACTTTATAAAACAATATATACCAAGACTACAGAATATAACGATAGACCCACTGGAAGAAGCAATGAATATTAAGGCAGACTCACAAAAATTAATATAATATCTATATAACAGTATTCTTAATAGAGAATTACCATCAACAGAGGCAATTAGAGAAGACTGGGAAATAGAATTAATGACAACAATTTCTAAAGAAACATGGGAGAGGTATTTGATATATATACATAAATGTTCGATTAAGGCAAGACATAATTTAATTCAATTTAAAATATTACACAGGTTATATTATTCAAAAGTTAGGTTGAATAAATTTTATTCAAATATTTCTCCCATCGGTGATAAATGCCTTTCTCAAAATGCCAACTTCACCCGTTCTTTTGTTTCTTGCACATAACTTCAAAGATTTTGGTGTGATATATTTGATATATTCACTAGTTTATTAAGATGGAAATGATTATTTTTGAAGCATTACGAGATGGAAACAAATGAAATATTATCTCAAATCTCATTTATTAATTATGGTTTAATAATAGCGAAAAAACTCATACTCAAATTCTGGAAAAAGGCTACTGTACCAACACTCAAAATGTGGATTGGTAATATGTTGGAAACGGCCCATTTTGAAGAAATGAGACTCCTCCTAACAGAAAAAAAAGACCAATTCTTCACGAGTTGGTCACCATTTATTGATCTTGTGGATTCATGGGGTGTAATAACATCGTAAAATTAAAAATCCTGGGTTTGGGCGAAAAATGATTAAGAACTAAAAAAACATCGACTTGTGGCGTGCGAGAATAGTAAGATTGAACGAGAACTTACCAGTTCGAAGGTTGATCTTTATTTTATGAGGGGTCGAAGTGAGGGATTTCGTGAAGAGCCCGCCGGCGCGCATGCTCGACATACTTCAAAGTAGCGGCGTGGAATCACAGAAACCAACAATAGAAATGACTTCGCATAGTAAGATTGAAGTGACTAAGATTACCAGATGAAGGTGATTGAGGGTTGGGCGAGGAGGGCACGAAATCCCTCACTTCGACTCCTCATAAAATAAAGATCAACCTTCGAACTGGTAAGTTCTCGTTCAATCTTACTATTTCATTTCGGAGTCACGTGAGTGACTTCGTGAAGACTTCAAAGCTTCTGTGATTACACGCCCTGGACCACGTCCATGCTGACACACCACTACCAGGGATGGATGGGAGGAACAAACTGGCTCAATAGTTCATACTGCAAAACAAGAGCAGATTTATTAATAACAAATCAAAAACCCCTCATGCGGGGACATCTCCACGTTCTTGACCTGCATTCAGCACGGCTTCTGCGAACTGTAGAGGAGCAGCAACAGGCTTGTTATAAAAAACGCTGCATTCAGCACAGCTTCATTAGCCCATCCTGCTGTGACGAGAATTTGGTCCATAGGCCCCTCACGAAGGGCTGGCGAGGAGCGCGCTCCACCGCCAGCCGTCGCAGCAACGCGGTACGTCGATATGTCGAGCATGCGCGCCGGCGGGCTCTTCACGAAGTCACTCACGTGACTCCGAAATGAAATCTCCATTCTCCTTCACTTTCTCATTTATTTATTTCTTCACACTACACTCACTAGACTGAAGAAGGGTCTCGACCCGAAACGTCGCCTATCTCCTTCGCTCCTTAGATGCTGCTGCACCCGCTGAGTTTCTCCAGCTTTTGTGTAACCCCCACTAGACTATCCTTTACTCTTCCATACTTCTTTCTTTCACATTTCTTTCCAAAAAAAGAAGTTGTACAAAGAATGTTTTAATAATTCTGGGAACCTGTAAAAAGGTGCCATCAAAATGTAACGTACTTTAATAAATATATCTTTTTAAAATAAATAAATACAAGTCTACAGTGCATGGATAGATATGCCCCTGTACACACATATTTATATATATATATATATGTGTGTGTGTATGTACAGGGACATCTATCCATGCACTGTAGACTTGTATTTATTTACTTAAAAAAATATACTCACCGCAAACACGCGTTGGGGGACCAGACCCAATGGGTCCTCACTTGGTCTAGTATATATATATATACTCGCGATACACCTCTAGCCCTTTATTGATGCTACACGTTCTTGCAGCTGTAAGCAGTTCAACACAATAGCAAGTTTAGCAATTCTATATTAATTCCTCTCTCTGTCTGTCTCTGTCTCTCTCTCTCCGTCTCTCTTTCTTTGCCTCTCTCTCTCTCAGCCTCTCTCTCTCTGTCTCTCTCTCTGTCTCTCTCTCTGTCTCTCTCTCTGTCTCTCTCTCTGTCTCTCTCTCTGTCTCTCTCTCTCTGTCTCTCTCTCTGTCTCTCTCTCTGTCTCTCTCTCTGTCTCTCTCTCTGTCTCTCTCTCTGCCTCTCTCTCTGCCTCTCTCTCTGCCTCTCTCTCTGTCTCTCTCTCTCTGTCTCCCAATACAAGTATACAGTGCATGGATAGATATGTCCCTGTACACATATATATATATATATATATATATATATATACGCACGTTGGGGGACCAGACCCGACGTGTCTGCACTGGGTCTAGTATATATATATACTCGCGATACACCTCTAGCCCTTTATTGATGCTACACGTTCTTGCAGCTGTAAGCAGTTCAACACAATAGCAAGTTTAGCAATTCTATATTAATTCCTGTCTCTGTCTGTCTCTGTCTGTCTCTGTCTGTCTCTGTCTGTCTCTGTCTGTCTCTCTCTTTCTCTCCCTCTGTCTCTCCCTCTGTCTCTCCCTCTGTCTCTCCCTCTGTCTCTCCCTCTGTCTCTCCCTCTGTCTCTCCCTCTGTCTCTCCCTCTGTCTCTCCCTCTGTCTCTCCCTCTGTCTCTCCCTCTGTCTATCTCTCTCAGCCTCTCTCTCTCTGTCTGTCTCTCTGTCTCTCTCTCTGTCTCCCAATACAAGTATACAGTGCATGGATAGATATATCCCTGTACACTTATATATACGCACGTTGGTGGACCAGACCCGACGTGTCTGCACTGGGTCTAGTATATATATATATACTCGCGATACACCTCTAGCCCTTTATTGATGCTACACGTTCTTGCAGCTGTAAGCAGTTCAACACAATAGCAAGTTTAGCAATTCTATATTAACTTCTTAGTGTCTCTCTCTCTCTTTCTCCCCCTCCCTCTCTCCTTCTCTCTCTCCGCCAGCCCCCTGCCCACTTTCCTCTCTGCAGGACAGAGTCTCGTACCGTGGACGGCAGCAGTGGGCGTCGGAGGTGGGACAGGGGTGGCTCGCTGACGGGGAGGCCATCGTTGTCTATTGCCGGAGGCCGGGCAGGGGCAGGAGGGGGGGACGGCCCGGAGGCAGCAGGAGGAGGGAGCGTCCCGGAGGCAACAGGAGGAGGGAACGGCCCGGAGGCAGCAGGAGGCGGGAACGTCGCGGGAGAGCGAGGCAGCGCCGGCAGGAATGTTCGCGGGCGGTCGAGGCCGTTTGTCGGGACGGAGAACTGGATCTACCCGCCTGTTACACAGGTAGAGAGAGAGACGGGGGGGAGGGGGGGGGGAGGGGGGGGGGAGGGGGGAGTCTAACTTCGCACTAATCATGTCTCTCCCTCTCTCCGCCTCTCAGATCCAACCTGGATTCGTCGAACCCTGTTTCCCTGGAGGTTGGCGTCTCAGGGAATTCCGT
>CAUPSL010001158.1:5000-28628 GCA_963514005.1 Raja brachyura
GAATTCCAGAGACCCACCACTCTCTGTGTAAAGAATGTTTTCCTCATTTCGGTCCTAAAGGAATTCCCCCTTATCCTTAGACTGTGACCCCTTGTTCTGGACTCCCCCAACATCGGGAACAATCTTCCAGCATCTAGCCTGTCCAACCCCTTAAGAATTTTGTAAGTTTCTATAAGATCCCCCCTCAATCTTCTAAATTCCATCGAGTACAAGCCGAGTCTATCCAATCTTTCCTCATATGAAAGTCCTGACATCCCAGGAATCAGTCTGGTGAATCTTCTCTGTACCCCCTCTATGGCAAGGATGTCTTTCCTCAGATTTGGAGACCAAAACTGTACGCAATACTCCAGATGTGGCCTCACCAAAACCCTGTACAACTGCAGTAGAACCTCCCTGCTCCTATACTCAAATCCTTTCGCTATGAATGCTAACATACCAACTACCAACTGTGTTGGTTAGTTGTGTGTGAGTATGTGTGTCTGGGAGTGCGTGAGTGCGTGTGTGTGTGTTGGTTAGTTGAGTGTGTGTGTCTGGGAGTGCGTGAGTGCATGTGTGTGTGTTGGTTAGTTGTGTGTGTGAGTCTATGTGTGTCTGGGAGTGCGTGAGTGCGTGTGTGTGTGTTGGTTAGTTGTGTGTGTGTCTGTGTGTCTGGGAGTGCGTGAGTGCGCGTGTGTGTGTTGGTTAGTTGTGTGTGTGTCTGGGAGTGCGTGTGTGTGTGTTGGTTAGTTGTGTGTGTGTGTCTGGGAGTGCGTGAGTGCGAGTGTGTGTTGGTTAGTTGTGTGTGTGTCTGTGAGTGCGTGTGTGTGTGTTGGTTAGTTGTGTGTGTGGGTCTGGGAGTGCGTGAGTGCGTGTGTGTGTGTTGGTTAGTTGTGTGTGTGTCTGTGAGTGCGTGTGTGTGTGTTGGTTAGTTGTGTGTGTGTCTGGGAATGTGAGTGCGTGTGTGTGTGTTGCTTAGTTGTGTGTGTGTCTGGGAGTGCGTGTGTGTGTGTTGGTTAGTTGTGTGTGTGTCTGGGAGTGCGTGAGTGCGTGCGTGTGTGTTGGTTAGTTGTGTGTGAGTATGTGTGTCTGGGAGTGCATGTGTGTGTGTTGGTTGTTGTGTGTGTGTGTCTGGGAGTGCGTGAGTGCGTGCGTGTGTGTTGGTTAGTTGTGTGTGAGTATGTGTGTCTGGGAGTGCATGTGTGTGTGTTGGTTGTGTGTGTGTGTCTGGGAGTGCGTGAGTGCGTGTGTGTGTGTTGGTTAGTTGTGTGTGTGTCTGGGAGTGCGTGTGTGTGTGTTGGTTGTGTGTGTGACTGGGAGTGCGTGTGTGCATGTGTGTGTGTTGGTTAGTTGTGTGTGTGTCTATGTGTGTCTGGGAGTGCGTGAGTGCGTGTGTGTGTGTTGGTTAGTTGTGTGTGTGTGTGTGTCTGGGAGTGCGTGAGTGCGTGTGTGTGTGTTGGTTAGTTGTGTGTGTGTCTGGGAGTGTGAATGCGTGTGTGTGTTGGTTAGTTGTGTGTGTGTCTGGGAGTGTGAGTGCGTGCGTGTGTGTTGGTTAGTTGTGTGTGTGCCTGGGAGTGCGTGTGTGTGTGTTGGTTAGTTGTGTGTGAGTATGTGTGTCTGGGAGTGCGTGAGTGCGTGCGTGTGTGTTGGTTAGTTGTGTGTGTGCCTGGGAGTGCGTGTGTGCGTGCGTGTGTGTTGGTTAGTTGTGTGTGTGTCTGGGAGTGCATGTGTGTGTGTTAGTCAGTTGTGTGTGTGAGTCTATGTGTGTCTGGGAGTGCGTGAGTGCATGTGTGTGTGTTGGTTAGTTGTGTGTGTGAGTCTATGTGTGTCTGGGAGTGCGTGAGTGCGTGTGTGTGTGTTGGTTAGTTGTGTGTGAGTATGTGTGTCTGGGAGTGCATGCGTGTGTGTTGGTTAGTTGTGTGTGAGTATGTGTGTCTGGGAGTGCGTGAGTGCGTGTGTGTGTTGGTTAGTTGTGTGTGTGTCTGGGAGTGCGTGAGTGCGTGCGTGTGTGTTGGTTAGTTGTGTGTGTGAGTCTATGTGTGTCTGGGAGTGTGTGAGTGCGTGTGTGTGTTGGTTAGTTGTGTGTGTGAGTCTATGTGTGTCTGTGAGTGCGTGTGTGTGTGTTGGTTAGTTGTGTGTGAGTCTATGTGTGTCTGGGAGTGCGTGAGTGCGTGTGTGTTGGTTAGTTGAGTGTGTGTGTCTGGGAGTGCGTGCGTGTGTGTTGGTTAGTTGTGTGTGTGAGTCTATGTGTGTCTGGGAGTGCGTGTGTGTGTGTTGGTTAGTTGTGTGTGTGTCTGTGTGTCTGGGAGTGCGTGAGTGCGCGTGTGTGTGTTGGTTAGTTGTGTGTGTGTGTCTGGGAGTGCGTGAGTGCGTGTGTGTGTGTTGGTTAGTTGTGTGTGTGTCTGGGAGTGCGTGAGTGCGTGTTGGTTAGTTGTGTGTGTGTGTCTGGGAGTGCGTGAGTGCGTGTGTGTGTGTTGGTTAGTTGTGTGTGTGTGTCTGGGAGTGCGTGAGTGCGTGTGTGTGTGTTGGTTAGTTGTGTGTGTGTCTGGGAGTGCGTGTGTGTGTTGGTTAGTTGTGTGTGTGTCTGGAGTGCGTGTGTGTTGGTTAGTTGTGTGTGTGTGTCTGGGAGTGCGTGCGTGTGTGTTGGTTAGTTGTGTGTGTGTGTCTGGGAGTGCGCGCGTGCGTGTGTGTTGATTAGTTGTGTGTGTGTCTGGGAGTGCGCGAGTGCGTGTGTGTGTTGGTTAGTTGTGTGAGTATGTGTGTCTGGGAGTGCGTGAGTGCGTGTGTGTGTGTTGGTTAGTTGAGTGTGTGTGTCTGGGAGTGCGTGCGTGTGTGTTGGTTAGTTGTGTGTGTGAGTCTATGTGTGTCTGGGAGTGTGTGAGTGCGTGTGTGTGTGTTGGTTAGTTGTGTGTGTGTCTGTGTCTGGGAGTGCGTGAGTGCGCGTGTGTGTGTTGGTTAGTTGTGTGTGTGTCTGGGAGTGCGTGTGTGTGTGTTGGTTAGTTGTGTGTGTGTCTGGGAGTGCGTGTGTGTGTGTTGGTTAGTTGTGTGTGTGTCTGGGAGTGCGTGAGTGCGCGTGTGTGTGTGTGTTGGTTAGTTGCGTGTGAGTCTATGTGTGTCTGGGAGTGCGTGAGTGCGAGTGTGTGTTGGTTAGTTGTGTGTGTGTCTGTGAGTGCGTGTGTGTGTGTTGGTTAGTTGTGTGTGTGGGTCTGGGAGTGCGTGAGTGCGTGTGTGTGTGTTGGTTAGTTGTGTGTGTGTCTGGGAGTGTGAGTGCGTGTGTGTGTGTTGCTTAGTTGTGTGTGTGTCTGGGAGTGAGTGTGTGTGTGTTGGTTAGTTGTGTGTGTGTCTGGGAGTGCGTGAGTGCGTGCGTGTGTGTTGGTTAGTTGTGTGTGAGTATGTGTGTCTGGGAGTGCATGTGTGTGTGTTGGTTGTGTGTGTGTGTCTGGGAGTGCGTGAGTGCGTGTGTGTGTGTTGGTTAGTTGTGTGTGTGTCTGGGAGTGCGTGTGTGTGTGTTGGTTGTGTGTGTGACTGGGAGTGCGTGTGTGCATGTGTGTGTGTTGGTTAGTTGTGTGTGTGTCTATGTGTGTCTGGGAGTGCGTGTGTGTGTGTTGGTTAGTTGTGTGTGTGTGTGTGTGTGTGTCTGGGAGTGCGTGAGTGCGTGTGTGTGTGTTGGTTGGTTGTGTGTGTGTCTGGGAGTGCGTGTGTGTGTGTTGGTTAGTTGTGTGTGTGTCTGGGAGTGCGTGTGTGCATGTGTGTGTGTTGGTTAGTTGTGTGTGTGTCTATGTGTGTCTGTGAGTGCGTGTGTGTGTGTTGGTTAGTTGTGTGTGTGTGTCTGGGAGTGCGTGAGTGCGTGTGTGTGTGTTGGTTAGTTGTGTGTGTGTCTGGGAGTGTGAGTGCGTGTGTGTGTGTTGGTTAGTTGTGTGTGTGTCTGGGAGTGTGAGTGCGTGCGTGTGTGTTGGTTAGTTGTGTGTGTGCCTGGGAGTGCGTGTGTGTGTGTTGGTTAGTTGTGTGTGAGTATGTGTGTCTGGGAGTGCGTGAGTGCGTGCGTGTGTGTTGGTTAGTTGTGTGTGTGCCTGGGAGTGCATGTGTGCGTGCGTGCGTGTGTGTTGGTTAGTTGTGTGTGTGTCTGGGAGTGCGTGAGTGCGTGTGTGTGTGTTTGTTAGTTGTGTGTGTGTGTCTGGGAGTGCGTGAGTGCGTGTGTGTGTTGGTTAGTTGTGTGTGAGTCTATGTGTGTCTGGGAGTGCGTGAGTGCGTGCGTGTGTGTTAGTTAGTTGTGTGTGTGAGTCTATGTGTGTCTGGGAGTGCGTGAGTGCATGTGTGTGTGTTGGTTAGTTGTGTGTGTGAGTCTATGTGTGTCTGGGAGTGCGTGAGTGCGTGTGTGTGTGTTGGTTAGTTGTGTGTGAGTATGTGTGTCTGGGAGTGCGTGCGTGTGTGTTGGTTAGTTGTGTGTGAGTATGTGTGTCTGGGAGTGCGCGAGTGCGTGTGTGTGTTGGTTAGTTGTGTGTGTGTGTCTATGTGTGTGAGTCTATGTGTGTCTGGGAGTGCGTGAGTGCGTGTGTGTGTTGGTTAGTTGTGTGTGTGTCTGGGAGTGCATGAGTGCGTGCGTGTGTTGGTTAGATGTGTGTGTGAGTCTATGTGTGTCTGTGAGTGCGTGTGTGTGTGTTGGTTAGTTGTGTGTGAGTCTATGTGTGTCTGGGAGTGCGTGAGTGCGTGTGTGTGTGTTGGTTAGTTGAGTGTGTGTGTCTGGGAGTGCGTGTGTGTGTGTTGGTTAGTTGTGTGTGTGTCTGTGTGTCTGGGAGTGCGTGAGTGCGCGTGTGTGTGTTGGTTAGTTGTGTGTGTGTCTGGGAGTGCGTGTGTGTGTGTTGGTTAGTTGTGTGTGTGTCTGGGAGTGCGTGAGTGCGCGTGTGTGTGTGTGTTGGTTAGTTGCGTGTGAGTCTATGTGTGTCTGGGAGTGCGTGAGTGCGTGTGTGTGTTGGTTAGTTGTGTGTGTGTCTGGGAGTGCGTGTGTGTGTGTTGGTTAGTTGTGTGTGTGTCTGGGAGTGTGTGAGTGCGTGTGTGTGTGTTGGTTAGTTGTGTGTGTGGGTCTGGGAGTGCGTGAGTGCGTATGTGTGTGTTGGTTAGTTGTGTGTGTGTCTGGGAGTGCGTGAGTGCGTGTGTGTGTGTTGGTTAGTTGTGTGTGTGTCTGGGAGTGTGAGTGCGTGTGTGTGTGTTGCTTAGTTGTGTGTGTGTCTGGGAGTGCGTGTGTGTGTGTTGGTTAGTTGTGTGTGTGTCTGGGAGTGCGTGAGTGCGTGCGTGTGTGTTGGTTAGTTGTGTGTGAGTATGTGTGTCTGGGAGTGCATGTGTGTGTGTTGGTTGTGTGTGTGTGTCTGGGAGTGCGTGTGTGCATGTGTGTGTGTTGGTTAGTTGTGTGTGTGTCTATGTGTGTCTGGGAGTGCGTGAGTGCGTGTGTGTGTGTTGGTTAGTTGTGTGTGTGGGAGTGCGTGTGTGCATGTGTGTGTGTTGGTTAGTTGTGTGTGTGTCTATGTGTGTCTGGGAGTGCGTGAGTGCGTGTGTGTGTGTTGGTTAGTTGTGTGTGTGTGTCTGGGAGTGTGAGTGCGTGTGTGTGTGTTGGTTAGTTGTGTGTGTGTCTGGGAGTGTGAGTGCGTGCGTGTGTGTTGGTTAGTTGTGTGTGTGCCTGGGAGTGCGTGTGTGTGTTGGTTAGTTGTGTATGAGTATGTGTGTCTGGGAGTGCGTGAGTGCGTGTGTGTGTGTTGGTTAGTTGAGTGTGTGTGTGTCTGGGAGTGCGTGCGTGTGTGTTGGTTACTTGTGTGTGTGAGTCTATGTGTGTCTGGGAGTGCGTGAGTGCGTGTGTGTGTGTTGGTTAGTTGTGTGTGTGTGTGTGTGTCTGGGAGTGCGTGAGTGCGCATGTGTGTGTTGGTTAGTTGTGTGTGTGTCTGGGAGTGCGTGTGTGTGTGTTGGTTAGTTGTGTGTGTGTCTGGGAGTGTGTGTGCGTGTGTGTGTGTTGGTTAGTTGTGTGTGTGGGTCTGGGAGTGCGTGAGTGCGTGTGTGTGTGTTGGTTAGTTGTGTGTGTGTCTGGGAGTGCGTGAGTGCGCGTGTGTGTGGGTATTGGTTAGTTGCGTGTGAGTCTATGTGTGTCTGGGAGTGCGTGAGTGCGTGTGTGTGTTGGTTAGTTGTGTGTGTGTCTGGGAGTGTGTGTGTGTGTTGGTTAGTTGTGTGTGTGCGTGTGTGTGTGTTGGTTAGTTGTGTGTGTGGGTCTGGGAGTGCGTGAGTGCGTGTGTGTGTGTTGGTTAGTTGTGTGTGTGTCTGGGAGTGCGTGAGTGCGTGTGTGTGTTGGTTAGTTGCGTGTGAGTCTGTGTGTCTGGGAGTGCGTGAGTGCGTGCGTGTGTGTTGGTTAGTTGTGTGTGTGTCTGGGAGTGCGTGAGTGAGTGCGTGTGTGTTGGTTAGTTGTGTGTGTGTCTGGGAGTGCGTGAGTGAGTGCGTGTGTGTTGGTTAGTTGTGTGTGTGTGTCTGGGAGTGCGTGAGTGCGTGCGTGTGTGTTGGTTAGTTGTGTGTGTGTCTGGGAGTGCGTGAGTGTGTGTTGGTTAGTTGTGTGTGTGCCTGGGAGTGCGTGAGTGCGTGCGTGTGTGTTGGTTAGTTGTGTGTGTGTCTGGGAGTGCGTGCGTGTGTGTTGGTTAGATGTGTGTGTGTCTGGGAGTGCGTGAGTGCGTGTGTGTGTGTTGGTTAGTTGTGTGTGTGTCTGGGAGCGTGAGTGCGTGAGTGCGTGTTGGTTAGTTGTGTGTGTGTGTCTGGGAGTGCGTGAGTGCGTGTGTGTGTGTTGGTTAGTTGTGTGTGTGTGTCTGGGAGTGCGTGAGTGCGTGTGTGTGTGTTGGTTAGTTGTGTGTGTGTGTCTGGGAGTGCGTGTGTGTGTTGGTTAGTTGTGTGTGTGTCTGGAGTGCGTGTGTGTTGGTTAGTTGTGTGTGTGTGTCTGGGAGTGCGTGCGTGTGTGTTGGTTAGTTGTGTGTGTGTGTCTGGGAGTGCGCGCGTGCGTGTGTGTTGGTTAGTTGTGTGTGTGTGTCTGGGAGTGCGCGAGTGCGTGTGTGTGTTGGTTAGTTGTGTGTGAGTATGTGTGTCTGGGAGTGCGTGAGTGCGTGTGTGTGTGTTGGTTAGTTGAGTGTGTGTGTCTGGGAGTGCGTGCGTGTGTGTTGGTTAGTTGTGTGTGTGAGTCTATGTGTGTCTGGGAGTGTGTGAGTGCGTGTGTGTGTGTTGGTTAGTTGTGTGTGTGTCTGTGTCTGGGAGTGCGTGAGTGCGCGTGTGTGTGTTGGTTAGTTGTGTGTGTGTCTGGGAGTGCGTGTGTGTGTGTTGGTTAGTTGTGTGTGTGTCTGGGAGTGCGTGTGTGTGTGTTGGTTAGTTGTGTGTGTGTCTGGGAGTGCGTGAGTGCGCGTGTGTGTGTGTGTTGGTTAGTTGCGTGTGAGTCTATGTGTGTCTGGGAGTGCGTGAGTGCGAGTGTGTGTTGGTTAGTTGTGTGTGTGTCTGTGAGTGCGTGTGTGTGTGTTGGTTAGTTGTGTGTGTGGGTCTGGGAGTGCGTGAGTGCGTGTGTGTGTGTTGGTTAGTTGTGTGTGTGTCTGGGAGTGTGAGTGCGTGTGTGTGTGTTGCTTAGTTGTGTGTGTCTGGGAGTGAGTGTGTGTGTGTTGGTTAGTTGTGTGTGTGTCTGGGAGTGCGTGAGTGCGTGCGTGTGTGTTGGTTAGTTGTGTGTGAGTATGTGTGTCTGGGAGTGCATGTGTGTGTGTTGGTTGTTGTGTGTGTGTGTCTGGGAGTGCGTGAGTGCGTGCGTGTGTGTTGGTTAGTTGTGTGTGAGTATGTGTGTCTGGGAGTGCATGTGTGTGTGTTGGTTGTGTGTGTGTGTCTGGGAGTGCGTGAGTGCGTGTGTGTGTGTTGGTTAGTTGTGTGTGTGTCTGGGAGTGCGTGTGTGTGTGTTGGTTGTGTGTGTGACTGGGAGTGCGTGTGTGCATGTGTGTGTGTTGGTTAGTTGTGTGTGTGTCTATGTGTGTCTGGGAGTGCGTGTGTGTGTGTTGGTTAGTTGTGTGTGTGTGTGTGTGTGTGTCTGGGAGTGCGTGAGTGCGTGTGTGTGTGTTGGTTGGTTGTGTGTGTGTCTGGGAGTGCGTGTGTGTGTGTTGGTTAGTTGTGTGTGTGTCTGGGAGTGCGTGTGTGCATGTGTGTGTGTTGGTTAGTTGTGTGTGTGTCTATGTGTGTCTGTGAGTGCGTGTGTGTGTGTTGGTTAGTTGTGTGTGTGTGTCTGGGAGTGCGTGAGTGCGTGTGTGTGTGTTGGTTAGTTGTGTGTGTGTCTGGGAGTGTGAGTGCGTGTGTGTGTGTTGGTTAGTTGTGTGTGTGTCTGGGAGTGTGAGTGCGTGCGTGTGTGTTGGTTAGTTGTGTGTGTGCCTGGGAGTGCGTGTGTGTGTGTTGGTTAGTTGTGTGTGAGTATGTGTGTCTGGGAGTGCGTGAGTGCGTGCGTGTGTGTTGGTTAGTTGTGTGTGTGCCTGGGAGTGCATGTGTGCGTGCGTGCGTGTGTGTTGGTTAGTTGTGTGTGTGTCTGGGAGTGCGTGAGTGCGTGTGTGTGTGTTTGTTAGTTGTGTGTGTGTGTCTGGGAGTGCGTGAGTGCGTGTGTGTGTTGGTTAGTTGTGTGTGAGTCTATGTGTGTCTGGGAGTGCGTGAGTGCGTGCGTGTGTGTTAGTTAGTTGTGTGTGTGAGTCTATGTGTGTCTGGGAGTGCGTGAGTGCATGTGTGTGTGTTGGTTAGTTGTGTGTGTGAGTCTATGTGTGTCTGGGAGTGCGTGAGTGCGTGTGTGTGTGTTGGTTAGTTGTGTGTGAGTATGTGTGTCTGGGAGTGCGTGCGTGTGTGTTGGTTAGTTGTGTGTGAGTATGTGTGTCTGGGAGTGCGCGAGTGCGTGTGTGTGTCTGGGAGTGCGTGTGTGTGTGTTGGTTAGTTGTGTGTGTGTCTGTGTGTCTGGGAGTGCGTGAGTGCGCGTGTGTGTGTTGGTTAGTTGTGTGTGTGTCTGGGAGTGCGTGTGTGTGTGTTGGTTAGTTGTGTGTGTGTCTGGGAGTGCGTGAGTGCGCGTGTGTGTGTGTGTTGGTTAGTTGCGTGTGAGTCTATGTGTGTCTGGGAGTGCGTGAGTGCGTGTGTGTGTTGGTTAGTTGTGTGTGTGTCTGGGAGTGCGTGTGTGTGTGTTGGTTAGTTGTGTGTGTGTCTGGGAGTGTGTGAGTGCGTGTGTGTGTGTTGGTTAGTTGTGTGTGTGGGTCTGGGAGTGCGTGAGTGCGTATGTGTGTGTTGGTTAGTTGTGTGTGTGTCTGGGAGTGCGTGAGTGCGTGTGTGTGTGTTGGTTAGTTGTGTGTGTGTCTGGGAGTGTGAGTGCGTGTGTGTGTGTTGCTTAGTTGTGTGTGTGTCTGGGAGTGCGTGTGTGTGTGTTGGTTAGTTGTGTGTGTGTCTGGGAGTGCGTGAGTGCGTGCGTGTGTGTTGGTTAGTTGTGTGTGAGTATGTGTGTCTGGGAGTGCATGTGTGTGTGTTGGTTGTGTGTGTGTGTCTGGGAGTGCGTGTGTGCATGTGTGTGTGTTGGTTAGTTGTGTGTGTGTCTATGTGTGTCTGGGAGTGCGTGAGTGCGTGTGTGTGTGTTGGTTAGGTGTGTGTGTGGGAGTGCGTGTGTGCATGTGTGTGTGTTGGTTAGTTGTGTGTGTGTCTATGTGTGTCTGGGAGTGCGTGAGTGCGTGTGTGTGTGTTGGTTAGTTGTGTGTGTGTGTCTGGGAGTGCGTGAGTGCGTGTGTGTGTGTTGGTTAGTTGTGTGTGTGTCTGGGAGTGTGAGTGCGTGTGTGTGTGTTGGTTAGTTGTGTGTGTGTCTGGGAGTGTGAGTGCGTGCGTGTGTGTTGGTTAGTTGTGTGTGTGCCTGGGAGTGCGTGTGTGTGTTGGTTAGTTGTGTATGAGTATGTGTGTCTGGGAGTGCGTGAGTGCGTATGTGTGTGTTGGTTAGTTGAGTGTGTGTGTGTCTGGGAGTGCGTGCGTGTGTGTTGGTTACTTGTGTGTGTGAGTCTATGTGTGTCTGGGAGTGCGTGAGTGCGTGTGTGTGTGTTGGTTAGTTGTGTGTGTGTGTGTGTGTCTGGGAGTGCGTGAGTGCGCATGTGTGTGTTGGTTAGTTGTGTGTGTGTCTGGGAGTGCGTGTGTGTGTGTTGGTTAGTTGTGTGTGTGTCTGGGAGTGTGTGTGCGTGTGTGTGTGTTGGTTAGTTGTGTGTGTGGGTCTGGGAGTGCGTGAGTGCGTGTGTGTGTGTTGGTTAGTTGTGTGTGTGTCTGGGAGTGCGTGAGTGCGCGTGTGTGTGGGTATTGGTTAGTTGCGTGTGAGTCTATGTGTGTCTGGGAGTGCGTGAGTGCGTGTGTGTGTTGGTTAGTTGTGTGTGTGTCTGGGAGTGTGTGTGTGTGTTGGTTAGTTGTGTGTGTGCGTGTGTGTGTGTTGGTTAGTTGTGTGTGTGGGTCTGGGAGTGCGTGAGTGCGTGTGTGTGTGTTGGTTAGTTGTGTGTGTGTCTGGGAGTGCGTGAGTGCGTGTGTGTGTTGGTTAGTTGCGTGTGAGTCTGTGTGTCTGGGAGTGCGTGAGTGCGTGCGTGTGTGTTGGTTAGTTGTGTGTGTGTCTGGGAGTGCGTGAGTGAGTGCGTGTGTGTTGGTTAGTTGTGTGTGTGTCTGGGAGTGCGTGAGTGAGTGCGTGTGTGTTGGTTAGTTGTGTGTGTGTGTCTGGGAGTG
This sequence comes from Raja brachyura, assembly GCA_963514005.1. The sequence continues at coordinate 15,726 of CAUPSL010001158.1, forward strand.
CGTGAGTGCGTGCGTGTGTGTTGGTTAGTTGTGTGTGTGTCTGGGAGTGCGTGAGTGTGTGTTGGTTAGTTGTGTGTGTGCCTGGGAGTGCGTGAGTGCGTGCGTGTGTGTTGGTTAGTTGTGTGTGTGTCTGGGAGTGCGTGCGTGTGTGTTGGTTAGATGTGTGTGTGTCTGGGAGTGCGTGAGTGCGTGTGTGTGTGTTGGTTAGTTGTGTGTGTGTCTATGTGTGTCTGGGAGTGCGTGAGTGCGTGTGTGTGTGTTGGTTAGTTGTGTGTGTGTCTGGGAGCGTGAGTGCGTGTGTGTGTGTTGGTTAGTTGTGTGTGTGTCTGGGAGTGCGTGCGTGTGTGTTGGTTAGATGTGTGTGTGTCTGGGAGTGCGTGAGTGCGTGTGTGTGTGTTGGTTAGTTGTGTGTGAGTTTATGTGTGTCTGGGAGCGTGAGTGCGTGTGTGTGTGTTGGTTAGTTGTGTGTGTGTCTGGGAGTGCGTGAGTGCGTGTGTGTGTGTTGGTTAGTTGTGTGTGTGTGTCTATGTGTGACTGGGAGTGCGTGAGTGCGTGTGTGTGTGTTGGTTAGTTGTGTGTGAGTATGTGTGTCTGGGAGTGCGTGCGTGTGTATTGGTTAGTTGTGTGTGTGAGTCTATGTGTGTCTGGGAGTGCGTGAGTGCGTGCGTGTGTGTTGGTTAGTTGTGTGTGTGAGTCTATGTGTGTCTGGGAGTGCGTGAGTGCGTGTGTGTGTGTTGGTTAGTTGTGTGTGAGTATGTGTGTCTGGGAGTGCGTGCGTGTGTGTTGGTTAGTTGTGTGTGAGTATGTGTGTCTGGGAGTGCGCGAGTGCGTGTGTGTGTCTGGGAGTGCGTGTGTGTGTGTTGGTTAGTTGTGTGTGTGTCTGTGTGTCTGGGAGTGCGTGAGTGCGCGTGTGTGTGTTGGTTAGTTGTGTGTGTGTCTGGGAGTGCGTGTGTGTGTGTTGGTTAGTTGTGTGTGTGTCTGGGAGTGCGTGAGTGCGCGTGTGTGTGTGTGTTGGTTAGTTGCGTGTGAGTCTATGTGTGTCTGGGAGTGCGTGAGTGCGTGTGTGTGTTGGTTAGTTGTGTGTGTGTCTGGGAGTGCGTGTGTGTGTGTTGGTTAGTTGTGTGTGTGTCTGGGAGTGTGTGAGTGCGTGTGTGTGTGTTGGTTAGTTGTGTGTGTGGGTCTGGGAGTGCGTGAGTGCGTATGTGTGTGTTGGTTAGTTGTGTGTGTGTCTGGGAGTGCGTGAGTGCGTGTGTGTGTGTTGGTTAGTTGTGTGTGTGTCTGGGAGTGTGAGTGCGTGTGTGTGTGTTGCTTAGTTGTGTGTGTGTCTGGGAGTGCGTGTGTGTGTGTTGGTTAGTTGTGTGTGTGTCTGGGAGTGCGTGAGTGCGTGCGTGTGTGTTGGTTAGTTGTGTGTGAGTATGTGTGTCTGGGAGTGCATGTGTGTGTGTTGGTTGTGTGTGTGTGTCTGGGAGTGCGTGTGTGCATGTGTGTGTGTTGGTTAGTTGTGTGTGTGTCTATGTGTGTCTGGGAGTGCGTGAGTGCGTGTGTGTGTGTTGGTTAGGTGTGTGTGTGGGAGTGCGTGTGTGCATGTGTGTGTGTTGGTTAGTTGTGTGTGTGTCTATGTGTGTCTGGGAGTGCGTGAGTGCGTGTGTGTGTGTTGGTTAGTTGTGTGTGTGTGTCTGGGAGTGCGTGAGTGCGTGTGTGTGTGTTGGTTAGTTGTGTGTGTGTCTGGGAGTGTGAGTGCGTGTGTGTGTGTTGGTTAGTTGTGTGTGTGTCTGGGAGTGTGAGTGCGTGCGTGTGTGTTGGTTAGTTGTGTGTGTGCCTGGGAGTGCGTGTGTGTGTTGGTTAGTTGTGTATGAGTATGTGTGTCTGGGAGTGCGTGAGTGCGTATGTGTGTGTTGGTTAGTTGAGTGTGTGTGTGTCTGGGAGTGCGTGCGTGTGTGTTGGTTACTTGTGTGTGTGAGTCTATGTGTGTCTGGGAGTGCGTGAGTGCGTGTGTGTGTGTTGGTTAGTTGTGTGTGTGTGTGTGTGTCTGGGAGTGCGTGAGTGCGCATGTGTGTGTTGGTTAGTTGTGTGTGTGTCTGGGAGTGCGTGTGTGTGTGTTGGTTAGTTGTGTGTGTGTCTGGGAGTGTGTGTGCGTGTGTGTGTGTTGGTTAGTTGTGTGTGTGGGTCTGGGAGTGCGTGAGTGCGTGTGTGTGTGTTGGTTAGTTGTGTGTGTGTCTGGGAGTGCGTGAGTGCGCGTGTGTGTGGGTATTGGTTAGTTGCGTGTGAGTCTATGTGTGTCTGGGAGTGCGTGAGTGCGTGTGTGTGTTGGTTAGTTGTGTGTGTGTCTGGGAGTGTGTGTGTGTGTTGGTTAGTTGTGTGTGTGCGTGTGTGTGTGTTGGTTAGTTGTGTGTGTGGGTCTGGGAGTGCGTGAGTGCGTGTGTGTGTGTTGGTTAGTTGTGTGTGTGTCTGGGAGTGCGTGAGTGCGTGTGTGTGTTGGTTAGTTGCGTGTGAGTCTGTGTGTCTGGGAGTGCGTGAGTGCGTGCGTGTGTGTTGGTTAGTTGTGTGTGTGTCTGGGAGTGCGTGAGTGAGTGCGTGTGTGTTGGTTAGTTGTGTGTGTGTCTGGGAGTGCGTGAGTGAGTGCGTGTGTGTTGGTTAGTTGTGTGTGTGTGTCTGGGAGTGCGTGAGTGCGTGCGTGTGTGTTGGTTAGTTGTGTGTGTGTCTGGGAGTGCGTGAGTGTGTGTTGGTTAGTTGTGTGTGTGCCTGGGAGTGCGTGAGTGCGTGCGTGTGTGTTGGTTAGTTGTGTGTGTGTCTGGGAGTGCGTGCGTGTGTGTTGGTTAGATGTGTGTGTGTCTGGGAGTGCGTGAGTGCGTGTGTGTGTGTTGGTTAGTTGTGTGTGTGTCTATGTGTGTCTGGGAGTGCGTGAGTGCGTGTGTGTGTGTTGGTTAGTTGTGTGTGTGTCTGGGAGCGTGAGTGCGTGTGTGTGTGTTGGTTAGTTGTGTGTGTGTCTGGGAGTGCGTGCGTGTGTGTTGGTTAGATGTGTGTGTGTCTGGGAGTGCGTGAGTGCGTGTGTGTGTGTTGGTTAGTTGTGTGTGAGTTTATGTGTGTCTGGGAGCGTGAGTGCGTGTGTGTGTGTTGGTTAGTTGTGTGTGTGTCTGGGAGTGCGTGAGTGCGTGTGTGTGTGTTGGTTAGTTGTGTGTGTGTGTCTATGTGTGACTGGGAGTGCGTGAGTGCGTGTGTGTGTGTTGGTTAGTTGTGTGTGAGTATGTGTGTCTGGGAGTGCGTGCGTGTGTATTGGTTAGTTGTGTGTGTGAGTCTATGTGTGTCTGGGAGTGCGTGAGTGCGTGCGTGTGTGTTGGTTAGTTGTGTGTGTGTGTCTCGGAGTGCTTGAGTGAGTGCGTGTGTGTTGGTTAGTTGTGTGTGTGTCTGGGAGTGCGTGAGTGCGTGCGTGTGTGTTGGTTAGTTGTGTGTTTGGGAGTGCGTGAGTGCGTGTTGGTTAGTTGCATGTGAGTCTAGGTGTGTCTGGGAGTGCGTGAGTGCGTGCGTGTGTGTTGGTTAGTTGTGTGTGTGTCTGGGAGTGCGTGCGTGAGTGTTGGTTAGTTGTGTGTGTGTCTGGGAGTGCGTGAGTGCGTGTGTGTGTGTTGGTTAGTTGTGTGTGTGTCTGGGAGTGCGTGTGTGTTGGTTAGTTGTGTGTGAGTATGTGTGTCTGGGAGTGCGTGCGTGTGTATTGGTTAGTTGTGTGTGTGAGTCTATGTGTGTCTGGGAGTGCGTGAGTGCGTGCGTGTGTGTTGGTTAGTTGTGTGTGTGTCTGGGAGTGCGTGAGTGAGTGCGTGTGTGTTGGTTAGTTGTGTGTGTGTCTGGGAGTGCGTGAGTGCGTGCGTGTGTGTTGGTTAGTTGTGTGTCTGGGAGTGCGTGAGTGCGTGTTGGTTAGTTGCATGTGAGTCTAGGTGTGTCTGGGAGTGCGTGAGTGCGTGCGTGTGTGTTGGTTAGTTGTGTGTGTGTCTGGGAGTGCGTGAGTGCGTGTGTGTGTGTTGGTTAGTTGTGTGTGTGTCTGGGAGTGCGTGTGTGTTGGTTAGTTGTGTGTGTGTCTGGGGGTGCGTGAGTGCGTGTGTGTGTGTTGGTTAGTTGTGTGTGTGTCTGGGAGTGCGTGTGTGTGTGTGTGTTAGTTGTGTGTGTGTCTGGGAGTGCGTGAGTGCGTGTGTGTATGTTGGTTAGTTGTGTGTGAGTATGTGTGTCTGGGAGTGCGTGCGTGTGTGTTGGTTAGTTGTGTGTGAGTCTATGTGTGCCTGGGAGTGCTGAGTGCGTGTGTGTGTGTGTTGGTTAGTTGTGTGTGTGTGTCTGGGAGTGCGTGAGTGCGTGCTTGTGTGTTGGTTTTTTGCGGGATTCTGAGGCAGTGCAGCGTAGTTGTACAGGGCCCTGGTGAGACCACACCTGGAGTATTGTGTGCAGTTTTGGCCCTGTTGGCCTTCATAACAACAGGAGTTGAGTACAGGAGCAAAGAGGTCCTTCTGCAGTTGTACAGGGCCCTGGTGGGACCACACCTGGAGTATTGTGTGCAGTTTTGGCCCTGTTGGCCTTCATAACAACAGGAGTTGAGTACAGGAGCAAAGAGGTCCTTCTGCAGTTGTACAGGGCCCTGGTGGGACCACACCTGGAGTATTGTGTGCAGTTTTGGCCCTGTTGGCCTTCATAACAAGAGGAGTTGAGTACAGGAGCAAAGGGGTCCTTCTGCAGTTGTACAGGGCCCTGGTGAGACCACACCTGGAAAATTGTGTGCAGTTTTGGCCCTGTTGGCCTTCATAACAAGAGGAGCAAAGAGGTCCTTCTGCAGTTGTACAGGGCCCTCGTGAGACCACACCTGGAGTATTGTGTGCAGTTTTGGCCCTGTTGGCCTTCCTAACAAGAGGAGTTGAGTACAGGAGCAAAGAGGTCCTCCTGCAGTTGTACAGGGCCCTGGTGAGACCACACCTGGAGCATTGTGTGCAGTTTTGGTCCCCTAATTTGAGGAAGGACATTCTTGCTATTGAGGGAGCCCAGCGTAGGTTCACCAGGTTAATTCCCGGGATGGCGGGACTGTCATACGCTGAGAGAATGGAGCGGCTGGGCTTGTACACTCTGGAGTCTAGAAGGATGAGAGGGGATCTCATTGAAACATATAAGATTGTTAAGGGTTTGGACACGCTAGAGGCAGGAAACATGTTTCCGATGTTGGGGGAGTCCAGAACCAGGGGCCACACACACAGAGTTTAAGAATAAGGGGTCGACCATTTAGAACGGAGACGAGGAGAAACTTTTCCACCCAGAGAGTTGTGAGTCTGTGGGATTCTCCGCCTCAGAGGGCGGTGGAGGCCGGTTCTCTGGATGCTTTCAAGAGAGAGCTAGATCGGGCTCTTTAAAGATAGCGAGAGGGAGTCAGGAGATATGGGGAGAAGGCAGGAACGTTTCTGTCTCTCTCTGTCTCTCTCTCTGTCTCTCTCTCTGTCTCTCTCTCTGTCTCTCTCTCTGTCTCTGTCTCTTATAGAGACTTACAAAATTCTTAAGGGGTTGGACAGGCTAGATGCAGGAAGATTGTTCCCGATGTTGGGGAGGTCCAGGACAAGGGGTCACAGTTTAAGGATAAGGGGGAAGTCTTTTAGGACCGAGATGAGAAAAACATTTTTCTTTCACACACAGAGAGTGGTGAATCTGTGGAATTAATTCTCTGCCACAGAGGGTAGTTGAGGCCAGTTCATTGGCTATATTTAAGAGGGAGTTAGATGTGGCCCTTGTGGCTAAAGGGATCAGGGGGTATGGAGAGAAGGCAGGTACGGGATACTGAGTTGGATGATCAGCCGTGATCATATTGAATGGCGGTGCAGGCTCGAAGGGCCGAATGGCCTCTACTCCTGCACCTATTGTCTATGTTTCTCTCTGTCTCTGTCTCTCTCTCTCTATCTCTCTCTCTGTCTCTCTCTCTCTGTCTCTCTCCTCTCTGTATCTCTCTGTCTCTCTCTCTGTCTCTCTCTGTCTCTCTCTATCTCTCTCTGTCTCTCTCTCTCTGGTGGGTCTCTGGAACTCTCTGCCACAGAGGGTAGTTGAGGCCAGTTCATTGGCTATATTTAAGAGGGAGTTGGATGTGGCCCTTGTGGCTAAAGGGATCACAGGGTATGGAGAGAAGGCAGGTACGGGATACTGAGTTGGATGATCAGGCTCGAAGGGCTGAATGGCCTCTACTCCTGCAACTATTGTCTCTCTCTATGTCTCTCTGTATCTCTCTCTCTCTCTGTCTCTCTATCTCTCTCTCTGTCTCTGTCTCTCTCTGTCTCTCTCTCTGTCTCTCTCTCTGTCTCTCTCTCCCTGTCTCTCTCTCTGTCTCTCTCTCTGTCTCTCTCTCTGTCTCTCTCTCTGTCTCTCTCTCTCTGTCTCTCTCTCTGTCTCTCTCTCTCTGTCTCTCTCTGTCTCTCTCTGTCTCTCTCTGTCTCTCTCTGTCTCTCTCTCTATCTCTCTCTCTCTGTCTCTCTCTCTGTCTCTCTCTGTCTCTCTCTCTGTCTCTCTCTCTCTGTCTCTCTCTGTCTCTCTCTGTCTCTCTATCTCTCTCTCTCTCTCTGTCTCTCTCTCTGTCTCTCTCTGTCTCTCTCTGTCTCTTATAGAAACGTACAACATTCTTAAGGGGTTGGACAGGCTAGATTGTTCCCGATGGCAGGAAGATTGTTCCCGATGTTGGGGAGGTCCAGGACAAGGGGTCACAGCTTAAGGATAAGGGGGAAATCCTTTAGGACCGAGATGAGAAGGACTTTTTTCACACAGAGAGTGGTGGGTCTCTGGAACTCTCTGCCACAGAGGGTAGTTGAGGCCAGTTCATTGGCTATATTTAAGAGGGAGTTAGATGTGGCCCTTGTGGCTAAAGGGATCAGGGGGTATGGAGAGAAGGCAGGTACGGGATACTGAGTTGGATGATCAGCCGTGATCATATTGAATGGCGGTGCAGGCTCGAAGGGCCGAATGGCCTCTACTCCTGCACCTATTGTCTCTCTCTCTGTCTCTCTCTGTATCTCTCTGTATCTCTCTGTCTCTCTGTGTCTCTCTGTATCTCTCTCTGTATCTCTCTCTGTATCTCTCTCTGTCTCTCTCTGTCTCTCTCTGTCTCTCTCTGTCTCTCTCTGTCTCTCTCTGTATCTCTCTCTGTATCTCTCTCTGTATCTCTCTCTGTATCTCTCTCTGTATCTCTCTCTGTATCTCTCTCTGTATCTCTCTCTGTATCTCTCTCTGTATCTCTCTCTGTATCTCTCTCTCTGTCTCTCTCTGTATCTCTCTCTGTATCTCTCTCTATCTCTCTGTCTCTCTGTGTCTCTCTGTATCTCTCTCTGTATCTCTCTCTGTATCTCTCTCTGTCTCTCTCTGTCTCTCTCTGTCTCTCTCTGTCTCTCTGTATCTCTCTGTGTCTCTCTGTGTCTCTCGGTATCTCTCTCTGTATCTCTCTCTGTCTCTCTCTGTCTCTCTCTGTGTATCTCTGTCTCTCTCTGTCTCTCTCTGTCTCTCTCTTTCAATAGCAGTTTCGTTATTTGAAAATGTGAGTTATTGTGAAAACAACATCACATCTTCTTACTTCCCTTTCGAACAAAGACATCCAACATTGCACAAGCCTTAACATTGAAACACAGGAACCGAAAATGATAGGACTGGCCGGTGAAGAAAGTTTTGGTCATCGGGTGGAAACTATAAAATTCAAGGAGAACTGGTGAGTAGCAATGTTGACCCGAAATGTCCCCCGTTCCTTCTCCACAGAGATGCTGCCTGTCCCGACCCGCTGAGTTACTCCAGCACTTTGTGTCCTTTTGTGCATCAGCCAGCATCTGCAGTTCCTTAGAAATTTAGTTGAGAAACCGACACATGCAGGAAAAAAAGCTGCCTTGCTCAAAAAAACAGTCTACGAGGGGAAAAACTGTTTCCTGCACTTTGTGTCCTGTCCATGTTCTCTTTGCATCTTTGCATCTGACCAGATGCTGCCTGACCCTCTGAGTTACTCCAGCACTTTGTGTCCTTTTGTGGATCAAACAGCATCTGCAGTTCCTTAGAAATTTAGTTGAGAAACCGACACATGCAGGAAAAAAAGCTGCCTTGCTCAAAAAAACAGTCTACAAGGGGAAAACTGTTTCCTGTGCTTTTTGTCCTGTCCATGTTCTCCACAGAGATGCTGCCTGTCCCGACCCGCTGAGTTACTCCAGCACTTTGTGTCCTTTTGTGCATCAAACAGCATCTGCAGTTCCTTAAAAATTTAGTTGAGAAACCGACACATGCAGGAAAAAAAGCTGCCTTGCTCAAAAAAACAGTCTACGAGGGGAAAAACTGTTTCCTGCACTTTGTGTCCTGTCCATGTTCTCTTTGCATCTTTGCATTTGTCCAGATGCTGCCTGACCCGCTGAGTTACTCCAGCACTTTGTGTCCTTTTGTGCATCAAACAGCATCTGCAGTTCCTTAAAAATTTAGTAGGAAAAAAAGCTGCCTTGCTCAAAAAAACAGTCTACGAGGGGAAAAACTGTTTCCTGCACTTTGTGTCCTGTCCATGTTCTCCACAGATGCTGCCTGTCCCGACCCGCTGAGTTACTCCAGCACTTTGTGTCCTTTTGTGCATCAAACAGCATCTGCATTTCCTTAAAAATTTAGTTGAGAAACCGACACATGCAGGAAAAAAAGCTGCCTTGCTCAAAAAAACAGTCTACGAGGGGAAAACAGTTTCCTGCACTTTGTGCCCTGTCCACGTTCTCCACAATCCTGGAGTTACTCCAGCACTTTGTGTCCTTTTGTGCATCAACCAGCATCTGCAGTTCCTTAATAATTTAGTAGGAAAAAAAGCTGCCTTGCTCAAAAAAACAGTCTACGAGGGGAAAAACTGTTTCCTGCACTTTGTGTCCTGTCCATGTTCTCTTTGCATCTTTGCATTTTTGCATCTGTCCAGATGCTGCCTGACCCGCTGAGTTACTCCAGCACTTTGTGTCCTTTTGTGCATCAAACAGCATCTGCAGTTCCTTAGAAATTTAGTTGAGAAACCAACACATGCAGGAAAAAAAGCTGCCTTGCTCAAAAAAACAGTCTATGAGGGGAAAACTGTTTTCTGCACTTTATGTCCTGTCCATGTTCTCCACAGATCCTGGAGTTACTCCAGCACTTTGTGTCCTTTTGTGCATCAACCAGCACTTGCAGTTCCTTAAACAATTAGTGGGAAGAAAAACTGCCTTGCTCAAAAAAACAGTCTACGAAGGGAAAAACTGTTTCCTGCACTTTGTGTCCTGTCCATGTTCTCTTTGCATCTTTGCATTTTTGCATCTGTCCAGATGCTGCCTGACCCGCTGAGTTACTCCAGCACTTTGTGTCCTTTTGTGCATCGACCAGCATCTGCAGTTCCTTAAAAATTTAGTTGAGGAAAAAAAGCTGCTTGCTCAAAAAAACAGTCTACGAGGAGAAAAACTGTTTCCTGTGCTTTGTGTCCTGTCCATGTTCTCTTTGCATCTTTGCATCTGTCCAGATGCTGCCTGACCCACTGAGTTACTCCATCACTTTGTGTCCTTTTGTGCATCAAACAGCATCTGCAGTTCCTTAAAAATTTAGTTGAGGAAAAAAAGCTGCCTTGCTCAAAAAAACAGTCTACAAGGGGAAAACTGTTTCCTGCACTTTGTGTCCTGTCCACGTTCTCCACAGATCCTGGAGTTACTCCAGCACTTTGTGTCCTTTTGTGCATCAACCAGCATCTGCAGTTCCTTAAAAATTTAGTAGGAAAAAAAGCTGCCTTGCTCAAAAAAACAGTCTAGGAGGAGGCCATTCGGCCCTTCGAGCCAGCACCGCCATTCACTGTGATCATGGCTGATCGTCCCCAATCAATAACCCGTGTCTGCCTTCTCCCCATATCCCTTGACTCCACCAGCCCCTAGAGCTCTATCTAACTCTCTCTTAAATCCATCCAGTGACTTGGCCTCCACCGCCCTCTGTGGCAGGGAATTCCACAGACTCACAACTCTCTGGGTGGAAAAGTTTCTCCTCATCTCAGTCCCAAAACTGTTTCCTGTGCTTTGTGTCCTGTCCATGTTCTCTTTGCATCTGTCCAGATGCTGCCTGTCCCGACCCGCTGAGTTACTCCAGCACTTTGTGTCCTTTTGTGCATCAGTCAGCATCTGCAGTTCTTTAAAAATTTAGTTGAGAAACCGACACATGCAGGAAAAAAAGCTGCCTTGCTCAAAAAAACAGTCTACGAGGGGAAAACTGTTTCCTGCACTTTGTGTCCTTTCCATGTTCTCTTTGCATCTTTGCATCTGACCAGATGCTGCCTGACCCTCTGAGTTACTCCAGCACTTTGTGTCCTTTTGTGGATCAAACAGCATCTGCAGTTCCTTAGAAATTTAGTTGAGAAACCGACACATGCAGGAAAAAAAGCTGCCTTGCTCAAAAAAACAGTCTACAAGGGGAAAACTGTTTCCTGTGCTTTTTGTCCTGTCCATGTTCTCCACAGAGATGCTGCCTGTCCCGACCCGCTGAGTTACTCCAGCACTTTGTGTCCTTTTGTGCATCAACCAGCATCTGCAGTTCCTTAGAAATTTAGTAGGAAAAAAGCTGCCTTGCTCAAAAAAACAGTCTACGAGGGGTAACTGTTTCCTGCACTTTGTGTCCTGTCCATGTTCTCCACAGAGATGCTGCTTGTCCCGACCCGCTGAGTTACTCCAGCACTTTGTGTCCTTTTGTGCATCAAACAGCATCTGCAGTTCCTTAAAAATTTAGTTGAGGAAAAAAAGCTGCCTTGCTCAAAAAAACAGTCTACAAGGGGAAAACTGTTTCCTGCACTTTGTGTCCTGTCCATGTTCTCTTTGCATCTTTGCATTTGTCCAGATGCTGCCTGACCCGCTGAGTTACTCCAGCACTTTGTGTCTTTTTGTGCATCAACCAGCATCTGCAGTTCCTTAAAAATTTAGTAGGAAAAAAAGCTGCCTTGCTCAAAAAAACAGTCTAGGAGGAGGCCATTCGGCCCTTCGAGCCAGCACCGCCATTCATTGTGATCACGGCTGATCGTCCCCAATCAATAACCCGTGTCTGCCTTCTCCCCATATCCCTTGACTCCACCAGCCCCTAGAGCTCTATCTAACTCTCTCTTAAATCCATCCAGTGACTTGGCCTCCACTGCCCTCTGTGGCAGGGAATTCCACAGATTCACAACTCTCTGGGTGGAAAAGTTTCTCCTCATCTCAGTCCCAAAACTGTTTCCTGTGCTTTGTGTCCTGTCCATGTTCTCTTTGCATCTGTCCAGATGCTGCCTGTCCCGACCCGCTGAGTTACTCCAGCACTTTGTGTCCTTTTGTGCATCAAACAGCATCTGCAGTTCCTTAGAAATTTAGTTGAGAAACCGACACATGCAGGAAAAAAAGCTGCCTTGCTCAAAAAAAACAGTCTACGAGCGGAAAAACCGTTTCCTGCACTTTGTGTCCTGTCCATGTTCTCTTTGCATTTTTGCATCTGACCAGATGCTGCCTGACCCTCTGAGTTACTCCAGCACTTTGTGTCCTTTTGTGGATCAAACAGCATCTGCAGTTCCTTAGAAATTTAGTTGAGAAACCGACACATGCAGGAAAAAAAGCTGCCTTGCTCAAAAAACAGTCTACAAGGGGAAAACTGTTTCCTGTGCTTTTTGTCCTGTCCATGTTCTCCACAGATGCTGCCTGTCCCGACCCGCTGAGTTACTCCAGCACTTTGTGTCCTTTTGTGCATCAAACAGCATCTACAGTTCCTTAAAAATTTAGTAGGAAAAAAAGCTGCCTTGCTCAAAAAAACAGTCTACGAGGGGAAAACTGTTTCCTGTGCTTTGTGTCCTGTCCATGTTCTCTTTGCATCTTTGCATCTGTCCAGATGCTGCCTGACCCGGTGAGTTACTCCAGCACTTTGTGTCCTTTCGTGCATCAACCAGCATCTGCAGTTCCTTAAAAATTTAGTTGAGAAACCGCAACATGCGGGAAAAAAGCTGTCTTGCTCAAAAAAACAGTCTACGAGTTGAAAAACTGTTTCCTGCACTTTGTGTCCTGTCCACATTCTCCACAGATGCTGGAGCTACTCCAGCACTTTGTGTCTTTTTGTGCATCAACCAGCATCTGCAGTTCCTTAAAAATTTAGTAGGAAAAAAAGCTGCCTTGCTCAAAAAAACAGTCTACGAGGGGAAAACTGTTTCCTGTGCTTTTTGTCCTGTCCATGTTCTCTTTGCATCTTTGCATCTTTGCATCTGTCCAGATGCTGCCTGACCCACTGAGTTACTCCAGCACTTTGTGTCCTTTCGTGCTTCAACCAGCATCTGCAGTTCCTTAAAAATTTAGCTGAGAAACCGCAACATGCGGGAAAAAAAGCTGCCTTGCTCAAAAAAACAGTCTACGAGTTGAAAAACTGTTTCCTGCACTTTGTGTCCTGTCCACATTCTCCACAGATGCTGGAGTTACTCCAGCACTTTGTGTTTTTTGTGCATCAACCAGCATCTGCAGTTCCTTAAAAATTTAGTAGGGAAAAAAAGCTGCCTGCTCAAAAAAACAGTCTACGAGGGGAAAACTGTTTCCTGCACCTTTGTGTCTAACTGCGATCAAATGTACAGATATCTCAGAGAGAGAGAGAGAGAGAGAGAGACAGAGAGGGGGAGAGAGAGGAGGGAGAGAGAGAGAGACAGACAGAGAGAGATAAAAGATAGAGAGAGTCACACACGCAGATAGAGAGGAACTGAGAGAGAGAGAAAGGGGAGAGGGGGAAACATAGACTATAGGTGCAGGAGGGAGGCCATGATCATATTGAATGGCGGTGCAGGCTCGAAGGGCCGAATGGCCTCTACTGCTGCACCTATTGTCTATGTTTCTATGTTTCCTACACTGGTAACAGCCTGCATGTTTGTTAATTAAAGGAGGGAATGAGAGAGAGGAGAGGAGAAGGAGA